>JAIPRK010000733.1:0-34681 GCA_025469195.1 Chaitophorus viminalis | reverse complement strand
AAAGACAAATATATATCTATATATATAGATATATATATATATATATATATAAATATATATTAACATAAACATAAAATACATACTGGTAAAGCATATGTAGGTATGTAACACCCTTGCTATATTTCTGCCAATAGGTGAAATAATTTTGTAAGAGATTTGCAGTACCTCCATTTTGTATGATAGTTAATAATTCTATAACATGATTTTCTAAGAATGACTTAGTTGATTCATAAAGTTGATCACCAAGAGGCTCTGGGAATGCCACACACATAGAGTAAACATCATTGAAACGTTCATTCCATGCATCTCTAGGAACTTGATCTAGAGTTATGACACCTTTTACAGTCTCTTGTAAACTGTTCCATTTTTCCGTGAAATTGATCGGTTTTGGTTTTAATGACATGTTTTTTGAAGGATTTTAATTTGAACTGATAATAAAAAAATCAAACCAATGTAATTAAATATAAACTAAAATTTCAATAAACTTTTTAGGTACTTTCTATATAGACATATATAGCAATCTAAATGGAGTGCTAAGATTTTTAGTATTGACATCTATCAAAAATAATTTTTAAAGTGTATTTAGTTCTTTGTTTGGATCATAGATTAATTTAAATAAATTATATAGTCAATAAATAAATAGTAATTATATACTCTATATTTAAGGGATATTAAATTAATAAAAATGTAAAAGTGATTTCTCAATTTGTTTGGAACACAAAGAAATTAATTAATCAATGAAATGATAGAACAATAAATATTCATTAAACGGTATTCAAAAAAAAAAAATAATAATAATAATAATAATAACAATAAAACAAAATGTACAGACCAATTAAATTTTTCTTTCAATTTTTTTTTTTAAATGTATATATTTTAATAATATGGTTGACATAAGCTGAAATCATGAATGCTTCATTACATAAAAGGACATTTAGTTTTTATAAGTAATTAAACTAGGTATCTAATTAATAGTTAAATAATTCATAAGACATCCATTAAATTAATTCTGAATATTTAAAATCAAAATACAAATTCATAATTCAAATTTAGGCAAGAATAAATTACACTATAATAATGCTACAATAATTATATTTTAAGAAGGTAAACTGATGTAATAGAAATTAACTTTATTAACGGCAATTTACATTGATATTATATATTATATAGCAAATGTATAATAAATGAAAAGTAATATAAATCTAAAACTATAATTTATTACTAAGTATGTATCTGCAAATTGTATAATGTGTACATAATTTAAGCTAATATAAAATTTATATTCCACAATTATTCTCAAGTAAAAAATGTATCAAAGAAAATAAACTATAAAATAAAAACAGACATACATTAGAAATGAATCGTTAATATTTTAACATTATTAACCAGAAGCAAATTCTTTAGAACACCATATTATGTATTATAGACAAAAATCTTTGAAATAAGATAGGTAATTAATTACAACATGGTCATGATGTTTATTGTTAGATTTGAGAATTATCATAACACCATATTTGTCAACATAAAGGTCATACAATGAATGGTTACCAAATAGCAGTTAGTACATTAAATCAGAAGTATAAAAAAAATAAATATTCTATACTCAGAATTATAATAGAGAAACATGAAAAAATCGTTGACACATGATTGTACCTTGAAACGTCACAAGATTCCACTATTCCATATCCCTTTGAAGGCTGTGACTGTATTTTTTCTTCGGATGGTGGTAAAAGTGCGTTAGTTTTAATTAGCCAATGCATAAACTACAACTTACTGTAAACTTCGCTTAAATGCTATCGATACTCGATAGTTCGATTTATTAATTAATAATTATTATATCAGAGATCAAAGATAAGTTACTATGAATTTACGGTAAGATTAAACGTCTATCCAATCCAAAATAAACATAATAAGTGTCGAGGTGAAAGGGGGTTTGACAGTGTGACCAAAATAATTAATCTTTAAATTTACAAAACTATGCAAGTGAGAACTTAGTTCAAAATGTTTACGTGAGTTCAATGTTTTTATATAAGAAAAATGTACAATTGAGTATTCAGTATGTAGTCGCTTTCGCAGTCACGCACACTATATATATATATATATATGTGGTATTGCACAGTGACAATGCGACAAAGAGAAATATTATGCATTTAGCAAATTAAATAATTCAGAAAATTGATAAAACTTTTTTTGAGGTTATGATACATATTTTTGAATTTGTTTTTGATAGGATTATATTTTTTTTTAAAACATTTCAGAGTTTAAAAATCATCTTCGGGAGTTATAGTTATACTTCATACTTATATTTCGTATTTGTTCGAACTCGTTACCATTTAATAAATATATAAATATATATATATATATATATATAGGTATTTAATATATACAGACATATACATATAATCTTCTAGAGTCTCGACATGACTTGGCCGTGAACACTGAACAGTTATTATGGCAATGGCTGAAGATTCACTTATGGCTCCAGACAAGGAGTTGGAAGAAATCATAAAACTTACTTGGGGTCACCAGGTACGACAAGATATATTCAAACGATGGACCCAAGGTAAGCCGTCGTAGTCTATTGTTGACTGATCTCCTAAATGATCATTGGCAGGGTTTTGTTTCAGCGAAGAAGAACCAACCGCCCTGGTTCAGTTTGAAGGTGGTCCTTGCGCAGTATTAGCACCTATGCAGGCATACATTGTTAAAAATATTGTTAGCAACAAGTCGGTTGATGATGATTGGAAAAAAGTAGCATTTAAACATTTTTTTTTTAGAAGTTAGTTGGTAAATTGTAATATTTATTTCATAGGTCGAAGCTGACGAACAAAACCGTCTTCTATGCAAAGCTGCCTGTGATATCCTGTGTCAAGCTACAGATGGATATGATATATTAAAATTTGTACACATTGATGATAAAGGTGTACTTGAACATAGCCAGTTTCATTCTATGCTTAAGTATGGACAGTTAATTATGACACAAAAATACTTGCTAATATTTACTATACTTATTACATTTTTTATAGAGTAGAACAAGTCAATAAAAATAGTATAGAAACTTTTTTTAACAACCATGTTAGTTTTATGCGTGATACATTTGGTGTTTTATTATTTTTATATACTGTCATGCACTCTAAGGTAAATAAAATAAAATAGTTACCCACCTAAGAGTAAGCAAACATAAAATAATGATATGTTATTTTTATTTTTAGGGTTTAGTTAAATTAAAAGAAGAAATTTGTGATTTAGATGAACCATTAATTGATAAAGAATTTGGCTATGGTAGCCAAAGTTTAATTAATATGATGATTACTGGGCAAGCCGTTTCAAATGTTTTTAATAATGATCAAGTTGTAGCTGGGCTTAGTAAGTTTATAAAATCAATACTCAATGAATTAAATTTGATTTGATTTTTTCTTATTATAAACTATTTTTCTCCCTGTAGAATTACAAGGTATTGATAAACAAAGCAAAGTTGGATTTTTGACTTTATTAGAACATTTAAGGTACTGCCAGGTCGGAACTTATTTGAAAAATCCTTGCAATCCTATTTGGGTACTGGGTAGCGATACACATCTGACAGGTATTAAAGAAGATTCTTAATCAACTTTATTAAGTTTCTAAAAGTATTGAAGTATAAATATTTAAATTTATTTCAGTTCTATTTTCTTTTGACCAAAATTTGGTTTCTAAGGAAACTCAAGCTGATATTGCTAGACGGACATTTAAATTATTTGACCAAGATGGTAACAATTTCATTAGCACTCAAAATCTAAAACCATTGTTGGAAAAACTAGACCTTGTATCTGATGATGAATAGTAAGTGATCTTTATGATATTTTATTAATATTTCACATATTATAAAATACATTTTTAGTGTGAATTTGATGTCCACAAAATTGGATTCTGAAGGACTGGGTATTATATTAATGCCATCATTTATGGATGAGTTTTTTTCCGAACAAGAAACCAGAACACCTGATATATTTATGTTATTTCATTACAACGGACAGCCAAGGTCCAATCCTAGTTCTAAAGTAACCTATATTGAAGGTAATGCTGTTATCCAAGAATCTGATGTTATATGCATAGCTGAAGACAATAACATGCAATCTTGTTTACAATCCAAGTGGCCATATATTGAAATACAATGGAAAGGAGGAGTAACACCTTCAATTAACTAAATTTAATATTATTTAATATTAAAAAAGAAAATAATTATTTTGTTTACCTATTAGTGTGGTTTCTATAAAAGAAAATTGCTTAAAATTGTAAAAACAAATATTTATTGT
Organism: Chaitophorus viminalis; assembly: GCA_025469195.1. Taxonomy (NCBI): domain Eukaryota; kingdom Metazoa; phylum Arthropoda; class Insecta; order Hemiptera; family Aphididae; genus Chaitophorus; species Chaitophorus viminalis. Next base: position 30,389 of record JAIPRK010000733.1, on the reverse strand, counting down.
TATGATTTTTACATATGAATGATGAAGTTTTGATTATTTTATTGTAAAAATTTTTAAATTTTTAATATTTCATTGACAATTGTAAAATATTGATTTTCGTAAACAAAACAAAATTAACCATTTTATGTATTATAAAATAGTATTATGGTTAGTATAATATGGTTCGCTTGGCTAAATGAAACTAAGTATCTCATATTTTTAAATAATATGTTAATATTTTAAAGGAAATATATATTTTATGATTAAATTAAGTTCTATATATTTTAATGTATCAAATAGAAAGATAAAATCATTGAGCTATGATCATTTTAAGTAAAAACAAACAAATATTTTCTTCTGTACTAGATACATAGTGTATTACCTGATACATATCGACATTTTACATCACATGAAGAGGCAATTGGATTTAAAATGTGAAGCCGTGCAAATGCTTAAAAAGTTGTTTAGTATTCGTATCAACTGAACTGTTCAATCGTAATATAAAAACATTTAATACTATATTTTTTCCTGAATAGAGTTCATGGATTTTATTTACTGTATTCAGTGTCGGAACACTTTTACTTCTAACTTTTTTCATCCAATAACTTAGTACACATAAAAATTCCATAAGTTTTAGATCAGAAGTTGACCCTAATTGGTACATGAGAGGTTTATAATTTAAGATTAGTTGTCTATAATTCCTTAAGTAAAACATTTTTAAAATTTTTAAACACCATTTTTATAGTAAAATATTATTATTCAGGTTCAATTTTTCTTTTTAAATATTTCTATAAAATGTATGCGTTAAAAAGATATATACACAATTAAATAATTAAAAACAATGTTGCCAGTATAGAAACAATGAGAGCTATTAAATAATATGAATATAAGTAGGAAAACATAAAGGAAACATTTTGAAGCTACTTATAAAGCAACCAGACTTATAGTCATAGATTGAAAGTGTTGAATAACCTCCTAGTTTCTTACATTGATTTTTTTCATCATAATGAAATACTTAAATTCACATAACTACTTGCTATAGTGTCCAGATTTTATCCATTAGAGTTAGTGTGAAGTAATCTTCATTTTTGATGATCAGCAGAAATGGAACTTATCTCGTTCAAGAAGTAGGCAAAGTGATGACTACATCTGCAGTGAAGGGATCAATCAGCAGTTTTAAAACAAAGTTCAATATCATTATTAAGTTCTGAAACTTAATTACGAATAGAAGACAAGTCCCAATTAAATGGTCTCAAAACTCTCAATTTATATATAAGATTGCATTAAATCATATGCTCTTATTTTCGTTTTAGTTATACTTAACAGAATAACATTAATGAAAAAAGTATTTTAGAGAAATAAGTAATCATAAATACTTTTTTTATTTAAAAAAATATATAGCTATTTATCATATATAGAAGTATACATACACAATAAATATGTTAAGTCAAAGGCCAAAATAAAAATATAAGTAAATACATTGATGGTCGTAAGTTATAACTATAATGATATACTCATCAATTACAATTTTAATGCTTCTATAAACATAAATTAAAAATTATACCTTATACTAAGAAAATTGTGTTTTTTAATTTTTAAAGCACATTGAATCAACTAATACAAAAATCATTTAGTTGTTTTTATTTTTACTAATAATTTAATAATAATTTTACTTAAAAAAAAAGCTAACAAAGATAATTTGTTTTAACATAAGACAAATTACCAAAATATGCGTATAATTCATATGTAATTAAATATGCTAATATGTCAATAACACGGGTAACTTTTTTGTATTTGATATTAATTCATAAATATTAATAATTAACACGTTATACTTAATGAAAATATACAAATTCAAAAACATAACTTTAATCACAGGTTGGCATTAGATAATTCTTTAAATACAAATTATATTTCTAAACCATAATATTTCTTAAACATTTATCCATGGGTCATATTTATTATGTTTTACTATAAAAATTGAATTGCTTATAAAAACAATTTATTTACAAAACATTTTAATTTTTACATAAGATCATTCAAATTATACATATCATAGGTTGAATGACTCCAATGTATAATAAACATACACATACATAGGAATAATTTATTTTCCAAACATTCATAATAAATTATTTTATAAGTAAAAAATAAGTTATAAAAGTATACATTTTAAAATGTAGGCACATATTTATATTAATGTAGGTATCACAATTAGTTTCAATTGTATGTTATGTAGACTATGATAAATTATAGTTACTCACAATTTTGTAATCTTGATCTGCGTATACAATTTTAAATCAATAAATATATTATATTTATACCTTCGATTATTATATATCCTTACGAAAAAAGTTATCACTTAAAATGTATAAATTATAAATAAACTGTAAATAATTTCAACGGAGAACAAATATATAATAATAATTTAACATACAATGTTGTTCACAGTGAATGCCATATGTTCTTCAAAACAGATGAAAACAACCCTATTATTCATATCGATTTGTCCAACATTAAAGTTCTTCGGCATTTCTAAAGATCAAAATAAATATTAATAGTATACAAGGTATTAGTAGTGATAATAGAGAAAATAAGTATAGTTAAAACATTTGGAGAACAAAATGGTCAAATCATGACTATTATGCATATTCATATGTGTTTACTGTATATTTTGAAACACAACATTAATAATAAATACCATTAGTGAAATTTATTAGAACCACAAAAAACAAATTAAATAAATAAATAAAATATATATGTCAGAATAATATTTTATAAAAAAATTTATAACAACATTTTTTTTAAAAAATTTTATATTAATATTCATTTCATGAAATCTTGTAGTGACATTTTAAAATTTAAAAAAATTACCACCATTTCTATTGATAATAAAAATATAACTTGTATCAAACCTTTAAATAAGCATTATTTATCTCTAATCATATTTATGATTTTCCACAAAACACTGGCTTATGTTGAATCAAGTGGTCTAATTTAGTATCTTATCCACTGTCTCAACATTTATTAATAAAACTAGAGATGTTTATCTATTATTAAAATACTTGTTAATTAAATAACTCTTTTGATATTTTCAATGCAGTAATCTGAGTGGCTTGGGTCAACATGAATCAATTTTACTATTATCAAAAATAAGATTTAGGCCAATCATATTGTTACTTGTTGAATTTTTTACTGTAAGTGCTTCAATCGTGTATCTCATTTACTGTAATTAGAGGTTATAAAACTGATTTCAGATTTAAAAAAAAAATAAAAAGTTTAAATCATAATTTATTATTCATAACTTCATTAGTTATAAAATTGTAATTGTCTCTTTTTGACCCAAGTTGCAAATATATAATATAACATATATAAATCAACATTAGTAATAGTAAATAATTATTTTATAGCATATAATAATTATTAGTTTTAGTTACTTGTTAATTGTATTTTCTTAAGTATAATCCTTTTGTCACTCAACATAACAACCCATCATTATTAAAGATTGATACTTGGAATGTCATCATGGCTGCTAATATTGTATTTGTTAATACAAAAAATAAAAATAAAAATTAAAAAATAAATAAAACAATCAACAATTTATTCTATTTATTCAAATAATTATCAATAGAATATTCATAAGGAGCTAATGACCTTAAATTTTAAAAAAATTTAAATATATTAAAATAAAAATAAAATTAACATGAATGAAAAAGATTTAGAAATTGTCTTTTTATTATTTCAGAAATAAAAAAATTGACCTAGAAAACATTTTTTTTTTTTTTTCATTACTTTTAATGTTTTAAATAATTTAAGACATTATTATTCTAGAAATTAAGTACCATAAGAATAATAGTTATGTAATAAATATCTTAGAAAGAGATTATCAGAATACCCCTAATCAAATTATGTTGCATCAGGTTGAGAGATTTCTTGTAGAAGGTTGTACTGAAAGAAGAAATGCTAGAAAAGTGAAGAATATTCTCTGGTAGCTACATATAAAGGTATTTACATGACTGGAAATTATAAAGTTATAAAAATAAAAATAATGAATAATAGTGTACAGATTTTGGAAAAGATATGATATAATATGTGGAAGATTAAGTAGAAGTTATGTAGGTGGTGGTTGGGGGTAGTATGTGTTCATGTGGATAGTTTGGAACAAAAGCTAACAGAAAATAGAAAAAAATATGATGTTTTGATTTTGAATTTATAGGGGTTATGGTTGGTTGCTATATTTATTTTACTTGGAATTTAACATTCTAAGTCTTACCCAAAGGATAAAATAATAAAATTTAAAATAGCAGCATTTATAATCTATATTATAAAATATAGATATTAATAATGATAGTAGGTAAAAAACATTTTTAAAGAAATTGTTGATGACAATATGTAACAAAAACACATACCTATATGTTAGTATACACAAAATATTAGTTTTATCGTCAGTATAATCTATAATACGTATTTTAATTAGTCATTAAATATTTTTTTAAAAAATATTAAAGCAAAAATTTGAAGTACCAAGCTACAACAAGTATCAAGAACAAGCTATTTTAACATATTAAATTAAACACAATAAGTAATTATAATAAATATATGTTACACCCAAAAACACATGTTATATACTTAATCAAGTATTTATTTTTACATTATACATATAGATATTTTAAGTTTTATAATTAGTATTATATTCATAGGGCAAAAAATTGGTTACAAGATCAATTTTTGAAAAAAAAAGGTCATAATTGTTATAAGATAAAAAAAAATATTGATAATAACTTTTTTTGGGAAATATTTTTAATTCAAAAAATAAAACAATACAATTTTAAATAGTTGCATGATACATATTATATCAACAAATATTAATTTATTAATAAGCGTACAATTTGTTTATACTCTAATAAATAATATAGGACTATTGTCCTATAATTATGAGTTATAAATTATAACTATAACTTGTATAACTTATAATATTTAGTTTAATAGGGTCTTTAATTCTTTAAACATAGCAGCGTTTTTTAAACTGTGTATGCGGAAGTTACTTAAAATTGAAAATCCTAAATTTATATACATTAATTATATCTATATTATTTTCATTGATTTTATAATTGAAGTAGATAAACAGTGGTGTAAATTAATATAGTATACAAAAATAAAAATAGATATTTATAATTATAATAATTATAAATGTTATAAATGTTAAAGATTTTCCCAAATTCAATTACCAAAGGGGTAAAAGAAATAAAAGGGTAAATATGGGAAAAAAGGGTAAAAATTTGGTCAGAAAAAAATGAAAGCTAAATAATTAAATATTGCTAGCATCTGAAAAACAAAATTAGGCAAATCGGTAATGGCATTATGAAGTTATAGCGTGACAACAGAAAGTGTAGATTAATTTTTGTATTTATAAATAATAGGTATCTAGGTACTTTAAAGCTAACCAAAAGTGGCTAGGCTCTAAATAATGTAAAGTATTTTATTAAAAATTATACCCAGCTAAGTGTGTCCCAAGCAACACCGGATAACTTAGATAATATATTATAAGTTATATTATACAAAATAAAACTAATTACCTTGGAGGAGTAGAATTTGGTTGCACGTGTTGAGAAAAGTTTTGACCAATTTGAGGACCAATAAACATAATAACAAACTGAAAATTATTTTAAAATGATTTATTAATTGACTATAAAATAAAATAATTAAATTATTAAAAGCACACAAATTAAATACTTACTGGATTGCTACGTAACTTACTGCCATCACCAAGCATACTTATAATAAGATGTAGTGCAAGATAGGCACACATCAGTAAATAAATTGTACTATATGCTATTACTCCAATTAAATACCAATTGCTAGTTAAATTTGTTACGGTTTGATGAATGACAAAAAATACATTTATACTTATTATTACAACAGATAATACAATGGTTGTTATAATGTTTCCACTGAAATCAATAAATTTAAAAATTGAGTTATGATTTTCATAGTTATATTTTCATTAAACTTACAATCCATTGGTAAACTCGCCCATGATGCGAGGATTACTAGTAAATGCAATTACTGGAAGTGTGGCGAATGGTAACTGTAAGCTCATTACAGCATTTAATAGGTCATTCATGCCACTCAGTTCATTAATGTTACTAAAAAATGCCACATAAAATGTAGGTCCTATAGCAACCAATCGAGTAAATGCTACTCTTTTCCAACGGCTCCATTGAAGATTTAGAAAACCCTAGGATGTAAGTACTAGAAATATAATGTGAAATCTATAAATTAATTGTAACCACTCACTTCCATTACAAACTGTCCAGCGTAACAACCTGTCATTGTACTACTCTGCCCAGCTGCTAAAATACCAATAGCCCAAATGTACATGGCACCTATGCCAAACTGGCAGCCTAGAAAAACTCCACCTTTGAAAATGTCCACATCTACAAGTTCGGTATCATTCTAAAACAATTTTATAAATATTGTATAAATTAATTAATATTGACACAAATGTGTATTTATTCAATTAGAATAATAATATTTTTATAGTGAACCATGATATTTATGAAGATATATTAAATTTGCATTAGAATTATTAAGGGAATTATTTTAAAAATACTGCTAAGCATATTATAAAATAATCTTTAGAATATTTTAATATTTTAATGTTTCAATAATTAAGATAAAGATAGTTATTTTAATATTAGTATAATGGTTATTTAAGTATAAAAATATGTAATTCACTATTTAATTGCATAATAATTAAATATTACAAATACTTGAAAAGATATAATTTTTTTTTTGATAAAATACGCCGGTTCACTTTAAAAATTGCTCTTTGTGTATATATAAATTTCAGTTATAGTAATTTTACAACTCACTGAGAAAACATCTTTATATGAATTATTACTATTAGTGCAGATCTCCAGCTATAAAAAAAATATAGAAATAATAATCAATAAACATTGAACATTTATGTAGACTGAAAGTTAAATATTTTATTTACCACATCATTATTTGTCTTATCATATAACCCGTGAGCAAAAACTGACACAACACAGACGTTGATCACAAATGATACAAATAAAGCAACACAGGATTCAACAAAAAAATAGAAGTTGGCTTCTCGTAATTTATCTTTTCTTGTTCTATCAACTTCTCTGGACTAAATACATATTCATTAAAACAAAATCTTATTACAATATTTTATTTATATATTTTATCAGGTATATTAAAATAATTATTATAAGGATAAAAATGTACTTTCTATTCTAATTATACAAATATAATAGTTAAGTTAAATTACAGAATATTTTAAATAATTATAGGTACTATGTTAACAATAATAATATTATTATATTTTAATAATGGACTGCCCCATTGTACCTAAATATATAATATAAATAACAAAAATAAAAAATAACTTAATTTATTGTAGAATAATGTAAATTTATATGAAAACATTTTCTGGTTATTACATCAACTAGATAGTATATAGGTACTTCAAAAAATTGGAATTATTAAATAATGATTATTTTTAATAGAATAAATAGGATAAATAATAATTAACTAAATTTATGGATAGAGTACATACTACATGCATATTTATTTCAATAAAGTATTAAAAATGTAACTAATTGTTATAAACTTAAAGGTCTTATTTATTAATTGTTATTGATTATTATACAAATTAGAGTCAAATAAATAAATTTCAGATGATAATTTTATTTAATCGGATAATTTATTCAATTATTTGACTTCTATTATCATTATATATTCAATTTTTATACACAACTAAATGAGTAATTACCACACTATAGACGGTGTGTATAATTCATGATTTTTTAATTTTAATCAATTACTGTTAGTAAATAAATTAATATTATTATTAATTATATTTCAATCAAATGAAAAAACAAATTTCTTATACATTTTAACCCTAAAAATGAATCATTTCCTAATATTTATATATAGTTAATACATAGAATAAAAAAAAAATATACCTTTACAAGACCAGAATGGAGGTAAAGATTATGTGGCATAATGATTGCTCCAACAATACCAACAGCCTGAAGAAGAGCAGAATGTCTACAATCTGAACACCAAGGAGTTACTAGACCTTGGAACATGTCTTTTATTTCTGGTTTTACAACTGCGAACTAGTTAATAAAATCATCATAAACACATAAGGTGCTAATAAACCAAAATCTGTATTTATGTATAATGTTAAAAATAATATATTTACCTCATATCCAAATGATAATGACATTACAACAATGAAAAAACCAAATACTAGTTCTAATTTTCGTAGTCCATACTTGTCCAGCATCAAAAAAGATAAAGTATCAATGACAGTGATCAGCACTCCTACCCAGAGTGGTATCCTAAATAAATTATTAGTTTTTCTATTGTTATTATATTTTTTTCAGAATAAATATTATCTGATAACGTAAAAAAAAAAAAAAAATTATTGACTCAACATGGTATAATTTGAACCACATTGATCTGTAAAATAACTTGTAACATATAATTATCCAAATTTTATATTGGAAAAAATATAGACATAGTATATAACTTGAAAATGCATCCTTCTATAGTACTTTTAAAGCATATATTTTGAATTCACATTATATACACATAACATTATTCAATTTATTATAACCAAACAAGTTTAGTGCATCACTTTTAGTTAAATTACTTAATATACATGTATATATATATATCCATTTTATATGTATTTTTATTTATTTATTTGTTATGTAAAATGTCTAATATTGTATATAGGATTTTTGTAGTTAAACACTGTAAACTGGATGGATCATAGAACAATTACAAGCTCTACCTTTTGAATCAGTATTAAATAATAATATAAATTTATCTGCCATTTTAAAAAATACCAATCTTGTAGCCTTTTTAGTTACTAATCAGGTTGCCAAACAAGTACTATGCTTACATTTTGTTACTGAGCAAATAAATTGCAATTGAAGTACCAATAACCTCTTGCATATCTGATCCAATAATAGCAACTTCCATCATTAGCCAAACAAATAATCTAGGAACTCTTCTATACTGGCGATAACACATGTCAGCTAAATGTAAACCAGTAACTACACCTAAACGAGCCGACAATCTTTGCATTACTAAGCCAAGAATAGTGGCACTCATCAACACCCATAGCAACTATATAAAAAAAAGTATTAAAATAAAGTATTAAAATTAATATACTATCATACTTTGTATCTAGCAGTTGTTCCAGATTGTAAGTCAGATTCTATATTGCCTGGATCAAGATAGGCAATACTCATTAAAAATCCAGGTCCCGTGAATGCCCATAGTTTTCGAAAACTAAATCCCGTCTATGAAACAAAATAATAACACATAATTAAATGATTTTCAACAGAACATAAACATTAAAGATAATTTAGGCAAACATACCGAACTCGATTCAGGAATTTGGACTTTAATTTCTTTCTCGAATTTTTTTGATAGTCCAGTTGATTCGTTCGGAACGTTATATGGATCGTCCATTGTGGGCTGTAACAAAATTCACCTTTTATTAGTGCTGTACATACACATACACATCTCAAAAAATCGCTTCAGGGCGTATTCCTCACCACTAGCGAGTAATCGGCCATAATGTTTATTTTGCCGTTTGGTATTTTATTTTTTTAAAAAAAAAAAAAAAACAGATAAATCTCTTAAGATTCAAAAATGTGTGTATAATAATATAGGTAACACACGACTATGTATGTAGGTGTGACCTATATGATTATATTCGTGATACATATATTATAAATGTTCGGTAGTCGGCTGTCGCAGCCCAGCATATTACTTGGGAAACATTTATGATTTTTTTTTTCCGAATTAATTTTATCGTACGTAAGGATTGGCCAGAGTGGGGTGAACGGTGAATAAAAAAATAGTTACAATGACAACTACACTTTATAAAAACGGATTACGAATTTACTATTCCACTCAAAACGATTTCGACGAATTGTGACAGATAAGATAGGCAATGTTAATAATGTATGCTTTAAATATAGATAAGAGAAATTTATTAAAAATCATTAATTACTTCACTTATTGACAATTAGCAGCGACGTAACACCCGGCATTTAGTTCGCCGCACGAAGACCAAATGGATTTAATATCAACAGTAAATAGTAATAATAATAATAATAATAATAATAAATATATTGATAAAGAATAATAATACACGGCTAGCACGTGAATAGTACAGAATAGCACGACTATACTCAGATTACGTCTGCGTCATTCATTCACTATTCAAACGATAACAGCAATAATCTTAATTTTTTTTTTTCTATAAACGTGCCTACCCATACGAAAGTAAGCGCAATGTGCATTACGGCGAATATTGCGCAATATTCAAAATGCAAATTTTTATTTTATTTTTACATTGTTCATCATGGTCAACGTAAGGCGTATCGAGACGATACCATCGTCGTGTACTTGTAATTCGTTTGAAGGTGAGACCTAACCTCATTTTGATCGCTTGCGCGCGCATCCTACACGTGTGTACAACTACTGCTATTCCACATTTTCGCAATACTGAACACTTCCATTCGGACTGCGAATGTGTAATGTATCCCACACATGTGACACGTATGCTCTCCTCCGAGAAAAACTTACCAGTAGATTAAAAATGATAAAAAAAAAAAAACGAAAAAAATTCCCAGAATCCATAGAAACTGACGTTATTAAAGTTGAAAATCGACGATAAATGGTTCAGTGTTCTTCGAATAGATTGTACAGAATCGCAAATGTATTATACTACAATACAATCGTATAAATTGTATATTAATATTGGGTACACATAAATTGTAATATTGTACATTATCTGTAGTTCTTCTTTTGTTCTGCTGCTGCTGCGACGGTTTCTGATAACATTTTGTTTTTGTTTTAATCGAATCAAATTTTGTTTTGAAAGTTTGAATCAAACCTTCATAGATTTCCAGTGGCGTAGAAAGAATATTGACGAACTGTGCCTACCTACGCCAGGGACGCAAATTGTTAAGCGGCGCGAAATTGTACGTTATAAACGTATACATATAATTTGTATGTAACCTTACTTACAGTTGAAAGTGTGTATTTTTCGAAGTTTGCCAGAAGCGCTAGTAAAACTTCCTACGCCACTTGTAAACGTCCCGTTATCTTAACGGATTATTTTGATTTTATTGCTCCTTTTCCTTCTCGATGTAGCGATGATTATAGACTGTTGCTGGGAACAATAATTCCACACCTGACTATGTAGTATGTACCCGAGAAGAGTGTTTATCATCACCTGTGTCTGCAAACACCACTCATTAGTCGTTAGTCATTAGTCATTAACTATTAAAAATTTACCTACTGCAGTAGTTGTCTGTGTACTGATGACGGGAAGACGAGTTTTTTCGCCGAAACGTAGCAAAAAGTGATGATTGTGTAAATACCAAATGGTATAGACTTGACGGGATCTGATTAACTGAGAACTTAGAACACAGGGTTCAGGTTTCCTTAAAATATGTAGCGGCCGCCGGCTACGCCACAGGCTATTATATATTATTTAAATCTCGTTGACAATCATTAAAAGAAACACAGACTTAAAAAATATTCCCACAACTAATTAGCGTGAAAATATTCAAATACATAATTCTTTACTATCAACATAATTAAAGTAAAGTAATGGAAGATTTTGTCTTAAGGTTAAATAACCAAGAGTGACATTTTATTCTCATTGTTCTCGAAATAAAGTTTTTACCATGTCCACATTTTTTTCTTGATTAAAATTACTTTCTATAGTTTAATGTCGATCAAACAAAACTTTTACTGAAAAACCAAAGACACAAAAGTAAACTTGTGAGAAACGTATTGATTTTTGTGTTCAGTCTCGTTATTGTTGTTTTTTTTTTTTTCGAAAAAAGCTCCTTGGTCTAATAGAACGTCCATGATTATATCGACAGAATCTATAGTAAGCAATTTTAATTGGTTAAAAAAAAATCACAACGGGTCCATCGGTTCACACAATATGATTGATTTTCGTCATAATAACAGTAATAAATATTGTATTATAAAAATTAAAATGCACTAGGTACGTGATTGTTATTATACATAATTTTTTGAAAACTTTAAGCATATTTAGATTATTTTTTTACTGTAGTATGGTATAGTAATTTCTGAAACATAAGATTAATTTTGATTTGATAATCTTACATTCCTACATGACCTAGCATAACCTTTTGATAATCTTACATTCCTACATGACCTAGCATAACCTAAAGGCTAAAGTGTTATTATTAATTATGTACGGTATGACGTATATACCTAGAAACTAGGTACAATACTGAAATGTATCTTTTAATATTGTATATACCTACTATTTACTAATAAAGTAATGATCATTTATCGTCATATTGATGTATTTTTAGTTTTTACCAAAAAAAGAAATAATTGATTTAAGTTTGTAAAAAAGTAAAACCATTTTCAGATATTTATAGCAAAATCGTAGACTTAACTACGAGGGGCTTAGACCGCTTAGGGAGAGAAAGTCCTTCCAAACCTCCTTAATATTGCCTTTAGGCTTTAATATTTACGATTTTTCTCCTATATGTACCTTACCTACGTCATACGACCTATTTGCCTACTATACTTACTTTAAATTATAAAATTTAATACCTATATAAAATATTTTTTATTACATAAAATAAAATAAATATACCAACAAGTGCAGATGACATCATGCATTATATTTAATATAAATTATTATAAATTAGTTCGGAACTGTATGTTGGAACTTGTAATCAAAACATATTAACCAAGGTGTTATATTTTATATCATAAATATAAAAATGAATACATTAATTAGATAATTCACTTCTCTTATGTATTTCCACAGAAAGTTTATCTTTGCGAAAAATCACGTTTTATAAAATACTTCAGTTAGTACGGTTAATCGGTACCAATGATCATATTTAATTATACCATAGATAATTGTTTGAGCACATCACATTAACGACTAATTTATTTTAGTGTATTAAGCTTAATGTGAAATCGTTTAGACCAATTTATATGCTTAAGATTATTGGTTCATGAATGACGCTGTTTAAAAACATAGAACAGCACATTATGACGAAGATGGCAAGACGCTCTTTATGAATATACATATTATATATATTATATAATTATGCATAGTTATATCTTATATGTTATTATAGTGATTAATTAATGTCATATTGGTTCAATGATCACGCAAATGGTGTATTTAGGTGATTAAAACTACTTAAATTAATAATATTTAATTTTTTTTTTTTGATAGTTATTATTGTTATAATAAAATTGCCGTTAATTTAATATACAGGATAATTTATAGTCTTGATAAAATTTGAATTGCTCTTGAAAATTCTTAATTACATGTTTTTTGTAATTATGTACCTACCTATCAAAAATCCACTCCAAAGTCAACAAAAATAAAATTATTGTTTACATAAATTCTATATGGTTCACTGAGTTCCATTTACAGTATTGTTCTCTGGATGGGAATTGCAACGATTATACTTTTAAATTAGAAATAATAATACTGGCTAGCTGCTAGCATCAAGGTTGAGGTCAGCGATGCAGATGATTGTCTAATACTTACCTCCGTGTCCTGTTTGTATTTATAATATTGTAAATTGTTTTTGATCAAAAAAAGATAAATCAAAAATAAATAAAGTACGAAGAAATACACAGCACATATTATTATATTATCATTTTACCTTGTAAAGATATTTGCTACACATTATATTTAAAGTATTTGTTATAATACTAGTTGAAATGCTCGAAACATATCTATATTAGGATATGTGAATACTTTCCGTAATAAAGAATATTGTTATATTATTATAAAACAATATACTTACAATTTAAGCCTAACACATACGTGGCGGACACGTCGATATATTGATAAACACTGTAGAGTTAGGTGGATTTCGATGAAATTAAATTTTAAAGGTTAATATTGTTACAACTAAATAGCTGTTCACTAAATCTACTGTTAACTTCTATGACTATAATATAACTTCAAATGCATTTTCGTAACCTTATTTGAAAAAAATATTCAGCGTACAATGTACTCTATAGGTTTAATATAATATGTATTGTATGAAATAACTTGTTAAAGTATAATAAGTTGTTGTTTCTTTCCATAAAATGGCATATATTATTACATATATAGGGTACTTTAACAGAAAGTTGTTGGTAGGTAATTCATGAATTATCTAGTTACCTATTTTATACATATTTATATTTTTATCCTTAAAACTAAAACATACCTATCCAAAATAAACATTTTAAAAATCTTAGAACTAGTTTAACCCTTTTTAGTCTTTTGGAAATTTCATCTAAAAAATTGCATAAATATGACCCTCCCTATTTCTTCGTGAGTACGTCCCTAATGTACGTTGAACAAAAATGATTTGTACTTGCTGTCAGTTACACCAGAAACTTTATATACCCAATTTTATAATAATAATATTTCATTAGCTATTTATTACTTATCTAGGTATGGTTCTTAGGTATTAATCTATAATAACCTTACCTGACCTAACCTGACGCATGAATTCGAAATATATGAAATGATGGATGTGGTCCCGGAACTTTGATAAAGGAATAGAGATTACGTTTGAATATAATAATAATTTGATTATTTACTTTAAAATTGTACTAAAATGGCAAACAGGTGCATTAAGTAAATTTTGAGATTCATACTGACGTTTTAAATAGGTATGTTTATGCGTAATATTTTAACAAAAAAATAATTTGATATACGAATGACGTTTGAGCATTAATTAAGCGTTGTACCGATCATATATGGTTAGTGCAAAGTGACTAAACTAGTTGCTATAGATATCAAAAATATAGATAAAAAAAAACCGGAAACTTTTCTCTTGTGATGACTGACAAGTGACAAGTAGATTTTATTTTTACATTTTTGTATCGAAATTTAGTACAAAATGAATTTATAGTTTAAATATGAATTGTATACAAAGTTTAAATATGAAATGTATACAAAGAAATATGTAATAAATATGTATTATACTGGTTGGTAAGATAAATAGTGATATCGAATAATCTTTCAACTTACGAGATATCTGTAAGCTGTACTAATATAACAACGTTTTTTGAATAATCAGAATATATTTAACACATCATTTAAAATTTAATATGAAATTGGATTTTTGGGTGTTAAAAATGTTGAGAGTTAAATTTTTTTGTTTTTAAGTCATAAAAAACATAACTAAGTATAATATATACATAATAATATAAAGGGACGTCCTTTAGTGTGGATACCCGTATGACACAAGGGGGGGGGGTTAAAAACTAAAATGTTTTTCAACAGATTAAAATTATTAAACTGTACTCTTATGTATAAATGTTACAAAAAAGTTGAAATAAACTAAAGTATTACAAACAACAGAGGAAGCCGAGATTGATCATAGAGTAAATAAGACTAGACAACTATACCAGAAGATAAATTCAATTAGAGGAGAGTACAAAAAACATACTAAGTTCTTGAAAAATGACGATGGTTCCTTAGTAACAGAACAGGACAAGATATTGGAAAAATGGAAACACTATTTTGGACTATTACTTAATTGTGAAAACCCAATGGAGTCATTTGTATGGATGCCAATGGAACCTAATGACACTGAATGCCCACCTCCAAGCAAAGATGAAATATTACGACAACTTAATAGGCTAAAAAATTATAAAACTCCTGGGGAGTTAAGTGCTTAAAAACCTAGACGAATTAACGATAAATAAAATACATAGTGTTATAGAGAGTGTTTGGCATAAAGAAAGACTTCCTAAGGACTGGGGCACCGCATTAATTTGTCCTATCCATAAAAAAAAAATGATCCACAAGAATGTAGTAATTATAGGGGTATAGCATTACTAGATACAACGTACAAAGTTCTAGCATATTGTATACTGGATAGAGTAAGACCTATAGCAGAAAATTTACTAGGTGACTATCAGGGAGGATTTAGGCACAATAGATCTACAACGGACCAGATTTTTGTTATAAGACAGATCCTCCAAAAAAGCTGGGAATATAATAAGGATGTACACATATTGTTTGTAGACTTTAAAAAAGCCTATGATTCTATTCATAGGGAAAGCCTAATTAACATACTCAAAGAATTCAGATTTCCAAGTAAAATTATAAACCTCATTGGATTAGCATCAATCAGACAGATATAAAGGTTAAGATAGCAAATACAACATAACAGCCCGTGAGGGTGACAACAGGTTTCCGACAAGGCGATGCACTATCTCCAGTGTTGTTTAACCCTGTACTTGAAAAAATAGTACGAGAAATAAAAGTTTCGGAAGGAATTGAACTAGGTCAGGTAAAAATAGGGCTATTTACATACGCAGACGATATTGCCCTCTTAGGAGATAATATTGAGATGATTAAAAGTCTGGGAAAGAAACTTATAAAGGCCGCGGAAAAAGTAGGATTAACGGTGAATGATGATAAGATAGAATACTTGGTTGTCAGTCGAAATAACAGAAATTATGGACTAGAACAACATATTGAATTGGAAGGACATAAATTTAAGAAAGTATCACAATTCAAATATCTGGGATCGATTATTACCCAAGATAATGAACTTAAGACAGAGGTGTCGTCAAGAATACAATTAGCTAACAAGGGATATTATGGATTAGAAAGAATACTAAAATCGAGGACACTTTCACAAAACTTAAAAATAAGAATGTATATGACATTATTACGACCTATTGTCCTGTATGATTCGGAGACGTGGGCATTGAGGAAAGCCGAAGAACAGAGACTAGGAGTATTCGAGAGAAAGTCTTAAGAAAAATATATGGACCGGTCTTTGACAGTGAAACAAATGAATGGAGAAAATTACATAACTATGAACTTAAAAGACAGTTTCAGAGACCTGACAGTCAAGGAGATTACAAAAAGAAGACTCATGTGGGGGGGCATGCTTGGCGTAAGCAAGGATCTCTAGTTAGACAAGTAATTGAGGAAGAACCAATAGGTAAAAGACCTTTAGGTAGACCTAGACTGAGGTGGGAAGACTGCGTAAAAAAGGACTAAAAACGCTAGATCCAGGAATCAGATGGAGAGAAGCTGCAGAGGACAAGGATAGATGACAAGATTTGTATTTAGCGGCATGGTCTTAAGAAGAGAAGAAGATTACAAACAGCATTCAAATGTGAATCTTAAAGTAAATGCATTGATGGATATAACAACGTTCTCAATCATTAATAATTAATAAATAATATTATACATTTTATTTAAATGAACGTAAACAAAATATCAATAAAAATGAAAAATAATTAAATTTAACGCAGAAAGCGGGATCACGAAAAGTCTAGTCTATAAGTATTTACCATATACACACATGTTTTTGTATATAAACAACAACACTTGACTGATTGCATATTATGTTACAGTTACATTAACAAAAAAAAGATACGGAAGTAGTGTGCTAATAGGGTATATACCCTAACATACCCAAAAAAGATAATGATACTCGTAAAAAAGATTGGTTAAAATGGACTTTCTTCGGCAAGGGTCGTTATATTTTATAAATTATAATATGCAACCAACAAAAGAATTATTAAAAAAAACTATTTTCACTTAAAGTGGATAAGTCTATTAATCGATAATGTTAATACTAATATAAATTAGATAATATTTATTGCATTTATTGGTGTAGTTGATAATATATTGTACATTTGTACAGGTACAAATAGTGTAATGCCTATTATATTTATAATTTATATATTATAATGTATTGTGTGTAGGTATAAAAAATACTTCTAAGTGTTATGCTGGGATAACAGAGTTAGAGATTATTTTCATAGACGAATTACTAATTGAATTCGTAGATAAGTATTTAATAATACAATTAACTTTAAGTAACTTTAAGTCCAAGAGGTTTATTTCTTGAGTGCCGATAAAAACAAGTTGGAAAGTTGCACACACTATAAGATTTGGTAAATCACGATTCGAATAATACTGCCATATTTTTGTTACTTAAATGTTCAATATTAATTATTATTATGTTATATAATTACAATATTTTATGATGGTGATATCATTATATTATCATAATTCATAAGTGTTACAAATAATGTATGAAAATAACAATTAAAGATCTATAGGTTTGATAAAAAGGTTAGTTTGACTAGGTTTGTTGTTTAATTATACTTATATATATATATATATATATATTAAAATATGTAAGGAAATAATTTTTATTATTTTAAAACTCACGTTAACTTTAGAATATTTTGATCATAAAATCTATTTTGTTCATAAAAATGACTAATAAGCAATTGCTCGGATTGAGTTGTATTTATAGATTTTATTAAAATAAGTCAATACAAATGTGCGTATACCACTTAGGATATTAGAATTTCGTAAGCAATTATATTTAAATATAGGTATCTAGAGCTTATTTCTTGCAATCGATCCAGATATTATAGTTATATCAAAACTGTTGAAAATGTTTAAGGTACTAACTAACAATGTTAATGAATGTATTTGTTTAATTAATTCAATTATAATAAACAATATCAGTACGTGTTCGACCACCGATAGTTCAGCACGTGCAGGTATATCTCCCACGACCGTGCGCCTTTAAAACTTCCGATAACATTACGTAAATTACGCCAACTGTTATAATTAGGTAATATGACTATAATAATTATCAAATATCGACCATACTAAGTAATGAATAATAAAGCCAAAACTGGCACACTACCAGTCGTAAAACAGTTGAATAAAAAATAAAAATAAAATTTCTACATCTTTAAATAAGACATAGTTATTTTAAAATACTAGGTACCAAAAATAAAATGAAGCAACTAATAGCTTGATTAAAAATTAAATTATCGTAAAAAATTGACGTAGAAATGCAGATTATGTTTATCGCATGATGTATAATAATAGTTCAGTTTAACAACACAGCATTTGAACTACATAACCGCAAGTTTGCTATGTTATATGTCTGTAAGACGGAGAAAACACATGTGGTGTATACAATGCATGCTACTCCAGCATCCTCCTAAAGAACAAACAATACGCAGAATGATCAATTTAGCAAAAAAATTACTTATATTAAATGTATACCCATCCATACCAAATTAAGTGATACTAAAGGCATTAAAAAATATATATAATCTCACAAATAAACCATATAGGAGCCAAAATAAACATTGAGCGCGCTACGAACATATTTTGAGCTTTTATCGACAAATATTTTTTTAATCAGGAAGACAACCATAAACTCCACAGATCATTAATTATTAAAAATAATTAAATGCCCTTAAAATTTTTTTCTCAGAATTTAAAATCAAGTGCTTCGTATACAAAGAAATAAAGTCCATGTCCACGTCATGTAAAAATAAACCCCTTACAGACGATAAAATAAGAAATACACAAACTACTAATTATTTATCAACAGCATCCAATAAAAAAAAGTAGACGAAGAGTACTATTCAGAACTATCGAAAGACATACAAATACCCGAACTCTCTCTAATAGACGATAATAAATATCGAAAAACTAATATGAACGGAAATTAAGATGGAATGCAACACTCCCAACCAAATAATACCAAAAAACATACGAACCATATCTTAACCATATCCAATAGCCAAATCAAAGACACTACCTGATACTGGCTTAAGGAGTGACTTAATACCACAATTGTTTGGAGAGTTATATGTAATAGTTTTGATATTTGTTGTATAGATCAATCAATTTATTTATCTCTTAAGATTATATATATATTTAAGCATGATATACTGATTCATATTAATGAAATACTTTTTAAACGAATAGGATTTTATTGGTAGTATAACGTACTATTTAAATAATTTGGAGTGAAACATGTTTAAATTTCATTTGGTAATTTTGAACGTAAATTTGATGTGTAAATGGTTAATAGTAATAATTATATCATTAATTTGTTACTATTAACAATAAAATAAATGTACATTATTATTTTATATTATTATCATTATATGATTCTTAAATATTTTAATTTTAATTTCAACATTATTTTTAGTTTATTTCATTAATTTATGTTAATTATATGAGATACTACTTTTTGTAATCATACAACATTATAATATTATTATAATTAAATAAGGTTTTATTTTGTTTTTTGTTATAAAGAACATTAAAAACACTATGACAGTTATAAAATTTTTACTTCAGTTTGCTGTATAAAATTACTATGATGTATTTTATGTAGAAAGTATACATTTAATAGAACTATTAAATAATTTAATTAATGGGTAATCTAAACAACTGTATTTCTTTTAGAGTGAAAAGATCTTCCTACCTTATCATCTTTTTCCTATGTATTTTAGCAATTATTATTTATTATTCGATGAAAAAATCGGGACTTTCTTGTTATAGAGACAATCATGATGACTGAGCTCACTGCTCAGTGTTTCTACCGAACTCTAACGATCAGACTACTAGAATACCAGATATTATTATTGTACTAATAAAGCATGGTAGGCACTTAAAACCTTACAAATGGAATTTACGCACATAAGACTTAATCTATTCTGATAGGCTCGACAACCCATTAATATTTATATTGAAGATAGGCATTACTATACTGTTATTTCAAAAATCTAATCCCTTTGAAAAGTAAAATAAATATTATAAGTTCATAACATTTTAATTTCTTTAAATTTATTATGAAAAAATACAATCAATAGCTAGTACTAAAGTACCACGTAAACATTTCATAGATCTAGTTCTTGATTTAATTAGTTATTATTATTACTAATTATTTCTTTTTTTTAGCGTACCTATATAAATCAAATGTATTGTTTATAATCAAATAATTATATTTAATCGATATTTTAAAATATTATTTGACAGAATTTGTGGAATTTACAGTAGGGCTTGAAACCTTGATGATTATTTTGGTTTTAATTCCAATTCGGTTACAAAAAAAATCTGTTCCAGTTCCGGTTCCAGTATAATGATCAGAAGAGTTTATGGGTAAAATAAAATGAAATAAATTTTATAGCGAACATACTAATAATAATAATTAATAGGAACGTACTACAAATGTGGCCTTTTTAGCTCAATGATAAGTGATAAGTAATATAAATCTCCACGTTTGTTGGAGCGCAAACTGGCTAACTGCAACTACCTATTCTTAAATACTAACTAGTAACTAAAAATAAATTCTAAAAATTCATAATATAATTATTATATAGTTATAATTTAGCCTATGGTAGTAGTACAATAATATAATAAAAAAAATCACGTTTAGCATTTGCACAAACAATGTTATTCTATGACGCCAATAAATTAAAATTAAATTTAAATGTAATAGAAAATGCGTGCCTATTATGACTGTAATGCCTTTAATATAGAAAAAATACGGCAATGCGCGCAGGCACAATAGTTAGAATATGAATTATAAATTATGAAAAAGAGTGGCGATTGGTCTACATATACAATAACAACAAAAATAATATGACGCGTGATTTTATGGTTTGATGATAAAATAATTGGTCTTTTTTGCTGTTCTGAAATGTCAGCATTAGCTAAACGCCCTTCAAATAATAATAATTTGTCTTTTAATAACGGGATTAGTGACTCAAATACGCTACTATGTGATACGTTTTTTTTATATAATTTATACTGCTTGCTATTTCATTTCCGAACAATTCTGTTTGTACTCTTACCTCTTAGTACTAAGGTGTATTCTGCATCTATGAGATCCTGGACAGAAAGATACATTGTTTTTGTTATATTTATCCTTTACGTCGACATGCAATATTCTTGGTGAACTGTAGTCTATAATATATGCGCAACTCCTTTTTATAAGTGTTATCAAGTAGAATCTGTCCACTAAATCTTTTAAGGGATCCTCTACTAATGCAAGCTTATAGCAGGTTGTTGTTCTGGTAACTTTGCTCCAGATTGATTGCAATATCCCAACTTTTCTTTTCTTGTGATAACCATGCTGGTCCATTTCACCACTTTTTCAGTTGCATCTATACTATCGAGTATCTTCCACGAAGCATCATTATCTTAACGGAAACTTAGTAGAGTCTAGTACTGCACTTATCTGTTTTTGCAGTATTCTTCGGTAGTTTCTGTTCCCATCGGCCATCACTAGATCATCCAGGTAAAAATAACTCTCGATTGTAATTGAAGTTTTCGGGTATCGGCTTTTCTCTGATTCTGCTAAAGGCAACATATTTAGTTTTCATACAAAATGCTGATTTAGTACTATATGTAAACGTGATTAATCTATAGTTATATATTGTGTCACTAGACATTGCACGTCATACTATTCGCTGTAAGTCCTGGTCTTTTATCGCCACAACTACTTGCCAAAACATCTTTTTCACATCCGCAGTAATGAAATATTGATGATTTCGAAAGCGCACTAAAAAGCAAAATATTTCTTTTGGTAAGGTGGATCCAAATATAAGTACATCATTTAATGTGACTCCAATTGAACTTTCAGTTAATGCATTAAAGACAACGCGTAACTTTGTCGTAAGGCTGGATGCCTTTAATACGGGATGATGGCGATGATGCAATGTTGCCATAAATTAAACACTTTGCCTGTGAATATAGATGTAGTTCTATCCACTACCTGCTCCATATGACTATACATGGCTATCTGTGGCATCTATTTTAACATATTTTCCATTGTATTACCAAAATAAACCAAAAAATGCCAAGACACCTACCAATTCGAAGAAAAAACTTATACACAGGTAAAATATGATATTAAGTTACTTTAACTTTTAAGCAGTTTCCTTTTTCCTTTAATTGCATTTTGCTTAAATAAAAGGCTTCATATTTATTTAAATCTAAAATAAAGAGCATTAAGCTATACAAAATATGTTAATCACCATAATATGGGAATGATTAATTATAATATATTATTTATATTTTATATATGTATATATATATTTATATACTATGATATTATAAATATATGATATAATTATAATATAATGATTTTAGTATGATATTTACTATTTGATCTATAATATAAAACAATTGTATCGCCGACCAAAATTATTGTGGTAGCGTGATAAAAACAGTCTCACCGGGCTTCAACAATATCCATGATATATGTTGCGAGTACCTTATATAGTTAGTATAGAGGTCTGTTCCTCTGTGGTTGGACATAATAGGACACGACATACTAAAACGATCTGAAACCTTTTTACTCTTGACTCGATTTTGAGCGTTAACAGTTGATATTAAGTGCGTTCGATTCGCTCCTATATCATTTATAGGCACACTAATATGTTCACGAGAAATTTTCAAAAGATTGGTAAACTTTTTTAAAACAAATTTTATTTGTGACCCACTATCCAGTTATGGGGTCTTTTGAGCCCATGAAGATCTGTAACTAAGATTGTAGCAGTTACTAGAAATACGTGACGAGCGTTTTGCGCAACTCAAAGCGACGTTTTTTGGTTTGGATCATTTTGCAACTCAAATAATGTTTCTTCTTTTGTTGCACACTTGACTGCTTTTTTTGTTTATCGTAGTGCAATAAAGAATTATGCCTCTTCTTGCAATACTGACAATAGTTCTTTGATTTACACTGTGATACACCATGATACTACAAGAGACATTTAAAAAAAAAAAAAAAACCGTACTTCTCGTGCTAATCAAAAACGCGCGTTTATGATGGATTGAATATAGAAAAAATGTGGTGATGCGTGGAGGCATAATATCATTAAAATATGAATCATAATTTATGCAAGAGTAGCGATTGGCGTACATACCCAGTAATTACGACGCTTTACGCACATACAAATTCTAAGTATATTATATTAATACAACTTAAAAAGTATGCTCTCCATAACGTTTATGTACGGTATTTGAAACGAGACAAAGATATTAAAGTTCACGCAATAAAATAATAACAATTATACACACATATACTGGTCTTTTCCATTACATAATCTACAGTATACACGAATACATGATTAACAATTAATAATTAATATTAAAATGTATTTAATTAAGTGATTATGTATAATATTTGTATGCATGTGCATGTTTAAGGTGTGTGCATCGGTTGGTGGTGAAGAATCGAAATAAGCTGGCTTAGTCGGTAAATTTGGCTACGGTGGCAGTGTCGTGTATTCATTATACGTCGTGAACATACTTAATATTATTTAAGAAAATATTTCACTACTTTGGTAATATTATCGGTTATTGCACATACATAATATAAAACTATTTCAATAATAATAATAATAATAATAATAATAATAATAATAATAAAAATAAAATTCTATTGATTTTTAGAAAATAATATAGTTGTAATAAACGATAAAACAATAATAATGTACAAATGTCGTGATTAACTAACTAAGATAAACGAATAAAACAAACAAGTATTGTATTTCAATTATATGTAAATAATAAATATATTTAAAATATTTAGAATATCTATTTTTTAATCAAAGTTTCTAATTGATACAACTTTTTATTGAGAATTATTTCAAAATCAATTTTTAAGTAATCGCCATTATTATTATGATGCTGTAAGGTAAACTTTGATAATTTTTAATAATAATAAAATCTTGATTTTAGTAAATTTTAAATAGTTTTAATTATGTTCTCAGCCTTGTAATATTACCATATATTATATTTTTTGACACTTACTTTCCTTTTTTCGTCCCCTCACAAATCAATATTTTTTTCCAAATGGATTTATTGTTTTGTATTTTTGTACTAGAATTATTACTTAATTTACAATAATAATAAATGAGAAAAAAAAAAAAATTAAATAATATTATAAAAGGAAAATTGTGCACAACACGTCCCGAGAACGTTGAATGATATCGAATACTAATTCGAATGTGAACGCTGTAACGGCAATAGTTAGCATAATGAAACACATACAAGGTCATTACATACTACACATTGAACTACTGTATCGTATTATCAATACAATGCATATAATATCCTTTAACACTACAACACTGGTTTATTAAGCGGATAAAACCAGGCAGCAGACAAATGTCAATATCGTTTTTAGTGTTGACATTTAATATATTATACATTATACATAAATATAATAAATATACATACTATTATAAATGTGATAAATGTGTTATAATTTTAATATTTATAGTAGCAAATTAATAGTTTTCTCATTCAAATGATTTTGAAATGCAATCAACAGTTGTCATTCATATTCATAATAGATAAAAATGATTAAAAATAATATTATAGATATTTAAAGTTATCAAATATAGGTTGTACCACTGATGTTTCAAAAAATATAGGTAAAGGTGTTAATTAACGGCATAGGTATTTACTTTTTATCTATTTTACAGCTATTGTTTTGCTAATGGGCAATGACTAATTACTATTGACTAATGATTGATAATAGTCTGTATTGTTCATACGGTGGGTATTTACAAAGATATATCAATATCGTGTGGTGCTACTACAGTTCTATATTACTAAGTAGATTTATTTTTTTAATTTTGTTCAAATTTTAAAAATGTATCGGTATCAAAATAAAAATCATTGAGCTTTTTGTAAAAACGTGAACTAATTTCCATTCTTTATTTTATTTTTTGTTAGATAGAAGCAACATTTTTTTCGAAAGCAACTTTCTTGCATTGTTCTTACGAGAGTCAATTTTTTATAAGCAAATAATAACTATAATTTTCAGCCTAATCAAATATGTAAGAAGCAGCATTTATATATCCTTTCAAAATTATAAAATCATTGTGGTACACCCTGCATGCTAGGCTTATGAACAATATAATATATAATACAGTCTATATATACAGTCCATCCTGTATATTTACATAAATAAATAAATATACATATTACATATTTATATACAAATATAAACATATATGTATATATTTATCTAAAAACTAACTCTTTAGTGTATTTAAATTTAATGGAAAATAATCAATTATATTTTTTTTCCTTAGGAAGAAAATTAATTTAAATTTAAATTGATACAAAGATAGTTCTAGTTTTTTTTTAAAACGTTTGTTTGTGGAAGTAAATAGCTACGATATTCTCATTCATAGATAATGTAATGGTTACTTTAATAAAAAATATACAATATACAAATTATTTAAAACATATCCTAATATGAACAAATTAATAAGCAATAATTTTAATATTTAGATGTGGGATAAAATTTCCAAAATATCAAATAGAACAAAAAATGTCAATTTTATAGAAACAATATCGTAATTGATCATTTATTTATTTATTTAAAAAATAAAATAAACTATTTATAAATACATTGTGATTGTTAAAAAATAGTTTTAGTTATCAAAATTAATAAATTCAAGTTGGTAAACTGTACTAATATAACTATTATAGTATAATTTAACATATTACTCACAACATTCTGAGCTTAAAATATTTAAAAATTGCAAGTAATGAAAAACTTTAATCAAATATTGCGCTAAGCGTAAACATAGGTTATATTATTGTAATAGTTATCATTATAGGTAATTAAAATATAACAGGATAGTTCAAAGGGCATGGCCATGAGTTTATTTAAAAAATGTATATTATAATATAAAATAAATTTACTTATTACGGATGGTAGATGTATAATAATTTGGCAATTTAATTATTTACTATGTGAGAATGGTAAATGGTTAAACTAACAGTTTAATAATCATTTAGGTCATAGTATTTTCTTAAATCTATAGTTTGGGTTCAGATTTTAAGTAGTAGAAAACTAGAAAAAGAGGGATATGTTTGATAGTTAAATGTTGTATTCCAATATTACTTAAAATTTTTATATAATATATTTTAGATTCTGAACGGAGTGATGAATATATTTTTTATTTCATATTTGTGTTTTTATTTTATCTAGTTTATTATCTATTAGTTATTAAATTATTTCTATATTTAATAATACTTTATTATGATTTTTATTTGTTTTTATCAGCGCAACTATTATAACTGCACAGTACTTTAAGGCAAAGCTTAAACTCGCAAATTTATACGTACAGTTAGTTTACACTATTCAAATTCTTTGTTCGTACAGTTGAACTAAACGTGTAAATAGACCATTACTGTGATAAATTCATGTTTAGATGTAAATATTTAATGCAATGATTAATTTTAAAACAACAATATATTATATTGAGTTATAGTAATAATATAAAAGTATAAAAGTATTATACAGTGTGTTTCACTCAAATAGTAACACAAAATATTTCCGTCCAGTGACCTTATTGAAATGGGGTTTTTTTAGGGAATTTAAAAAACAAAAAAACACATTCTGTGATATTTTTCAAATTTTTAATCCTTTTATTGTGCGCATGCGCAGTCAAAGTTGAATTTTTTTTAAATAGCAACACCTATTTTTAATACCAGATTCTGATACAGAATTTTTTTAAGCAACTTTTTTCTATCTCAAAAATTGACTGACTTACAGCAATTTTTTTTACCATAGCAACTATTTCCAACCAAAAATAAAATTAAAATGATAAAGTACGGAAAATTGAAAAATGTAGCAAAAATCTATTTTGTTTAAATTTGAAATCAGTCAGTCAGTCAATTTTTTAGATAGGAAAAAAGTTTATGAATTAAAGTTGCTTAAAATAAAATTTTGTATTGGAATCTGGTATTAAAAATAGGTGTTGCCATTTAAAAAAAATTCGATTTTGATTGCGCATGCGCACAATAAAAGGATTAAAAATTTAAAAAATATCACAGAATGTGTATTTTAAAATTCCCTAGTTCCCTGAAAAAACCCCATTTCAATCTAAGGTCACTGGACGGAAATATTTCGCGTTACTATTTGGGTGAAACACACTGTATAATGTATAGTTCAATATAGAATTGTTGATTTGTTAGTAAGTGAGACGAATTTGATTTACTTATTTTATCGCTATACTGCTGTATGTGGGCTTGATATGAAGAATTTGTGCATCTCACATAGACATGTGGCCAGCTCACATGGTGGAAAACTTTCTGATTTATTCATTTACGCACCAAAACAAAAGAACAAAAAATATCGTATATCCCCAAGTACTGGAATAAATAAATTAAAATATAGTAATATAGTTATCAATTATAATATAACTAATTAGATATACATAACCATAAGTAACACTCTAAACCAATCATGGCTAATATTTAAGTAATGTAAAGTAATGAAAAAAAGTAAAGAATTCAATATCGTTCCGATGCTCCATAGTCGTACGTTTCGTAATCTACTAATTCAAATTTTCAACAGTCATAATAATATTAACTGTGAATTATTTGAATCTAAGTATAAAATATAATATATACAATAATATACACAAATCGGGATCGGGTGCCCAGTAGGGGGAAGAAATATTAATAGTTATTAAAACAATGTATACTATTATTGTACACCATGTTGGTAATGATAACAATAATAAAAATAATAATTATTATTATGATAATGAGTATCACAGTACAATGATGATAGTAGATAATAACATATTGGCCATACCGTGACCATTTCCAAAACGTACAGCTGCGATGACCATACGTACTGGCAGGCCCCGGTTCACGACGACAAAGGTTTTTCGTGTTCGGTAGTAACAGTGTAACACACTCATGCGACGCACACAACAATATTATTTATTATTTGGACCATGCGTGTGCAACATACAGTGGTCTGCGGCGACAGCGGATATGGAGTAGGTACCTAGGTATATCAAGCACACGGTGTACGACAACGCGCTATAATATGCAGAAACCACGATTTAAGTCTTAAAATATTTTAAATTGCGGCAGAAACGGTTAACAAAGAATATTGCTCCATTCGTGAATCGACGATAAACACACAATTATTAATATATGGCAATAAATAAAGAAAAATTACGGTCGTTCGATGGACCGGACGGCATACGGACACGGCGAAATTTTCCTTTTATGTACCTGCCCACGAAGACGATGCTGGGTAAAAACAAAAAAAAAAAACACGTAATGCAGGCAAAACGGTACCATAGGGACAAAAAACTGAAAACGTCTGTGCGTCGTGGAACTATCACCGTTTGCACACGGTAAAAAAATAAGACAAACGCGACACTGCGATAGTGTCATCGTCTCGGAATCATACGATGGTAAGAAACAGCGAGGGGTTAGGGGTGCAAAAATCCAAAAGTGTACAGCTCGCCATGACATTACAGGTACCTCAACCGGTTGCGGGTTAATTGACGAGCGCTTTCCAGTAGCAGATTTTTGGCACCCTTATTAAGCGCACCGCTCCAATCTTTGTGTTTTTGCTGAGTATAAACGCATATGGCCAGTAATTTTAATTTTTGGATATTAACATTTTCAACAGTATTAAGATGGAGTTTTTTTTTTTTATTTTGTTCAACATATCTGTAACGCCATTTAATTTTAACTTAACTTGTAGCACATAGACTACGAACAAGCTTTACCTTATTAATAATTTGTCCACTAATATCAGGTGTACTAAGGGTTTGCTTTAAAAGCAAATTATTCGCGTTTGATTTTTTTTTTCACTTAGATAAATTTTGATATAGAAATTCTTGATACGTACCTACACTCAATGTTTTTGATGTAGAAAAACTTTTTTGGCAAATTTCGTATTTGAAATGTTTTGGTTAGTAAATCTGTTTATGTATAGTATAGCGCTTTTGTTCTTTCGTCAACCAGTAACCACTCGATGACCCATCCGCGACACCTCACTTTCCCATTCAACGCAGGCAAGAGGTCTCCGTTACGATGACGCCCGTCGCCCGCGCTCGGTACGACTTTTGAACCGGTCAGTTTTTTCCGTCACCGCAAGCGCGATACTTCCAGGGACGGACTAGCTCCTCCAGAGCGGCCTGGGAATTTTTTTTCAAGCGGCCCATCGCCCATAAACCATTGTTTAAGGTCTTTTCTTTTGTAATATCGGCGGCATTGCCGGAACGGCTTAAGCATTATATTGACATATTGTCTAAGGTCTGATCTAATACACTATTACAGTACTTACGTTTGAAATACCAGAAATTTTCCAGTTGAATATTTAAATTATAATTAATACTAACAGAAGATAAATAAAACATTTTAGAAATACATGGTAATGATTATTTATTAGCTTAAGGAATTAATAATTTATGGAGTGTTTTGCTTTTTTGGGCTAAACGGTCTATAACAGTTTGGTATGGTATATCACTTAAAATACTTTTTTCTGTAACCATTAAAACAAAAGCTTCTAGGTTGTCCTGTGCAGTGGTGTAGTGGAGCGTATACGCGAGCATACGGCGTATACCCACTTCTTTGTTTTTCTGTTGGTGCGTATACTTATAGAATGCTATCTGATACACGGGTATACGGCGTATACACACTTCTCTGTTTTTCTGTTACATATTAATAATCTTTTTTA
>JAIPRK010000732.1:0-141880 GCA_025469195.1 Chaitophorus viminalis | reverse complement strand
TAATAATATAGTATTTTATATTTAAATTGAATTATAATGCAATTTCGTAAAAATTTAAATTTAAAACAGTCATAACATTTTTCCTCTTAAGTCTGGTAGAATTTTTTTTATATATTTTTGAAGGTAAGCTTATGGACAACCTAGTGTTAAAATTTTGAAACTTAAGTATAAACAGAAAAAATTTTATGAATTTTCAACTACAAAATAACTTGCAAATTATCGCGATTTTAATATATTTTATACAAATTTGAACTTTATGGACTTATAAAAAAAATTTGAGTGAAACCATCTCCGATATTTTTTAGTTACAATTAGTATTACTTATATTTAATCCTTTAATTCATTTTCGAGAGTTTTTGGCCAGCCAATTAAATTTTATGGGTGTTTAAAAAAAAAAAAACTTACAAAAATCGAAAATTTAAATTGTCTATAAATAAGTCAAAATATGTCAAAATACTTTGAAAACTTAACCATGTATAGAGAACACAAATATAAAGGTTTGGTGAAAATTTCAAGTTGTTGCGGTTTTTCGTTTTTGAGTTAGAGCATTTTAAAAAAAACGATATGATTTCTCAATCTAGAATTTTATATATTTTATTATATTTACATGTAATTTTATGTCAATATTCGCTGTTCAAACGCTTATAAAAAAAAATTATGCCTATAGATGTTGATGATTTTTGAATGACAATAAAAAAATACTTGTGTGAAATATTCTATTAAATTTTCAAGTATTTTGTAAAAGTCAATTTTTTTTTATCACCGATTATAAAAAAAAAATGTAAAAAATTCGAATTTTGTAAATGCCTATAAGTGGCTTAAAAATCAATATAATATTTTGAAAAAAATATGACATAAAGGAAATGCCTATCTTAATAACTGGTGAAAATTTCAAGTTTCTGCGACTTATACTTTTTGAATTATAACAAATATTTAAAATCGTTTGACCATAAATCGCTATTTTATGCAATTTCATAAAAATTTAAATTTCAAACGGTCATAAATTTTTTTATATATTTTTGAAGATTAGCTTATGGAAAAACTAGTGTCAAAATTTTGAACCTTAAGTATAAACAGAAAAAATTTTATGAATTTTTATCTACAAAATAACTTGCAAATTATAGTGATTTTGACACATTTTATACAAATTTGAGCTTTATGAGCTTATAAAAAAAATTTGAGTGAAACGATCACCGTTATTTTCTAGTGAAGATAAGTTATGCTTATTATAAACCTTGTATTAAATTTTCGAGAGTTTTTGGCCAGCCAGTTAAATTTTATAGGTGTTTAAAAAAAAAAATTTACAAAAATCGAAAATTTAAATTGTCTATAAATAAGTCAAATTATGTCAAAATACTTTGAAAACTTAATCATGTATAGATAACACCAATATAAAGATTTGGTAAAAATTTCAAGTATTTGCGGTTTTTCATTTTTGAGTTAGAGCATTTTAAAAAAATGTAGTTTGTAAAAACGTGATTTTGCGTAAAATTTCTCGTATTTTCGTAATTTTTTCATCGTTTTTTTCGATTTTTGCAAAAAGTATTAAAGAAGTTGGATTTTTGACTCGCCCAAGTACCATCTACATTCACTTTTTTTTTAAAAAAGTTGCTGTAAAAGCAAATCGAAGCATTTTTACTGCAAAAAAAGTTGTACAAAAAAAAAAAACACACATCATTGTAAAATCAATAGATTCCATCACTCCGTTCAGAATCTAATACCATACTGTCCTTATTATACAAATGTATATTTCATTATACACCAATAATAAAGCTACATCACTGGTTTTGAGGAAAGAACTGAAGCTATATTCTAAATCTACTTCAATACTTACAATAATGAATAGCCTTGACTCTTGAGTTTTCTTGCATGTCTTGTATTAATGATATTAATTAATTATGACTAGAGCAGAGGACATGTCACATGTAACATTTGCATATTTGTTTGCATAATCACAAAAATATCAGAGTACGAAACAAATACGTTTCATGCTTTCACAAAAGAACATTTGACATTTTATTTTGCATATAAATGCATATTTCGAGTTTTTTTATAGTAGGGCATTTTTATTTAGAAGCATATACCAAATAATTTGTCATTTAACCAATATTTTTTCGTCGATGTTTTAATTTTATTGAATATACATAACCAAAATATTGTTGAATTTAAAATAATTTTAAATTTTAATCATATAATATTATGGTCGAAGACACAAGTTTTTTCTAAAATATGTCCTAACAAATCCCAAGAGTCACCCGATAAGATAAATTTTATTTATATACAATTTATATATTTTTGAATAAATCGCTTAAAAAAAATATATAAGAGCATATTTTTAGTGTATATTATAGGTTTTTTAAGTATACAATAAATGATTACATATTTAGTGTTTTTAAAATCTAAATGTCATTTTTCCTAATTATGACTATTAATTACTAACGATTACTGATTGATTAATAAAAATATATATATATATATATATATATATAAATGAATAAAATAACCAAATTCATTCTGTGTGAAAAACTGTACAATACGCTATACATTTATGTTACTATACTAGGTATGCAATTGTAAGTCCCATACCCGCCAACTATAATAATTGGTGTATTTAAATCAAGAAAATAGATTTTTATTCAGTGGTGGATACGCAGGGGGAGGGGGGGGGGGGTGATGAGGCAATTTCCCCCCCCCTTGGACCGTATTTTTTACGTTATTTTTATATTATAAAATTGGGCTGAAAACAGATATTTTTATTTTTCAATACTACTAATAATTATTCCACATTAAGCATTAGTTATGAGTTATGACTTATAATGGGCCTCCGTAAAACACTAAAACTATTTTCCATTTTTTTTTCCCCCTTTCTCCGTTATGATTCTTCTTGACCTGTTTAATGTTCATAACAATGTAGAAACTAAAAACGCTACTTCTCGAACGCGCGCTGCTGGTGTTATCAACTTATCGCCACCGATAACAATAATGTTGTTTTAGTCAAGTTTATTAATTTCATAAATATTTAGTCTTATATATATTATATATATATAGGTGATTAGGTGATTATGAAATAATTAGTTTCCAATACAAAATAAAGCATAGATAATATAGTACTTTATTATCTATGAAAAAAAGGGTGAAAAATTAAAATTAAAATTAAAATTGAAAAAGAAGTCATTAAATTTTTGAAAATTCGCCCCCCCCCCTTGGGTGACTTCTGGATCCACTACTGGTTTTATTATCCTTGTTCAAAGTGAATTAACTTAATAATATAGGTTTTATTATTTTCGAAAGTAATAATAAAAAACTACATAAACATATGAAACGATTATATAAATGGTAGATAATGAGCAGTTAATGAGAACATGCAGTTTTATTTAAATATGTATTTAAATCGTCGTATGACTTGTACGGTATATACTATACATATGCATTATTAGGAATAATAAGGCTATTGTTTAATGTGAACAAAACAAAAAGTTTCAATAATATAATTATTGATGAAGGTATTTCAATGATTTCCATAATTCTAATTCATCTATATCTATAATGAAATTAACTTTGCAAACACCACAGCTAATATGCACTGTAAGTGATAACAATTTGAGAGGAGTGAACGAGAAAGAGGCTTGTATAGTTTTTAGATATGCGAACACAATAATTAAATTCCTTTTCAGATTCTCTAAACAATAATGAAAATAATTATATCGATGAAATAACCTAATAGTTGTAAGTTTTCTTGCTATTTATTTATAAAACTTAAAACTAACCCGAAATATAAAAAACAAACGATTTAATTTAGTTATAATTTAATATTAATTTTTAGCTTATGTGCCTATTTACTTGAATTTGTGTACACCTTAAAGATAACCATTGATTCTATTATATAAATACAATTATTTCTAATCAATTATATGACTTATTTACATACACGTCTAAATGCAATAATTGTGTTTGATGTTTGTTTAGTTCAATAAAGGTCCAATGGAGTAAATATTTAAAAAATTTTCGATTAAATTATAATGTTAAATAAGTGCTATTTAAAATTATATAGTTCAATAGTTGTTCCATTCATCGAGCTTAAAGTTGGAACGCAACATTATCACACATTCTCTATAAATAAATTAAAAGAAAACAACAAGCACTAAATAACACGAAAAATAATGACGACTGAGATGAAGAACCAGCATTTTAATTTTTAGTTTATAATTTTATTGCGATTGTTTTGTATTTTCCGTTCCTAGTAAAATTTGATTAGTGAATAAAATATTTTAAAAAATATTCCTCATTATATGTGAATCTGTACAAATAAGTAATAAGACAATAACTTATGTTAGTAGACTCAAAAACTAATTGTATTGTTGGGGTGAATTTAAATAAATTGAACAGAAATTATAATTTATAACTTTATATTATAGCACATAATATTATAAATTAACTGCTAAATGCTAAATTTTATTGGTTCTAGTCACTTATTATTTATTATTTGACTTATTATCTAGGTATTATTGTACTAAGTAATATAAACATCAATATGGTTCGTTTAATAATTTTTATTAAACAATTGTATGAAATAAGCAAATATTTCTTTGGTGCCTAACTATCTATGTTTAATTTATGTCTATAGGCGATGTACGATGAAATACAAAGTTAAACATCGAAGTATTAAGCTACAAAATATAGAATTTGTTCAAGAACCTCACATGCACACCCCAAACCCATCGATAATTTATATTTAGGCCACATGTAAAATTTTCCTGGACCGAGATAATTGAAGCTATATAGTTATTAATTAAATTTATTATAAATATTTTGTTTTGTTAAATGGTCCAAACGTTTGCGTTTTGCATGTTTTCTAGGACTGATGCAGCAGCTGGAAATCCTTCAGAACATGAAAAGTGTCCTAATGGACTGACACACGCTTGCCGGCACCGCTGTCCAACCTGTACACATCCGCATAAACATACACTAGTCACAACAACAGTTTAACGGTTGCAATATTAAGTTTATAATAATTAATGATATTATATAAGTGAATTGTACATTTTTACTTCGTTATCATGTTATATGACGTGTTGTACATATTATGAAATCGTCTGTGTTGTTAATATTGTTGTTAAATGTTGAGTCTTTTCGGTGGGAAATAAATATAAATCAATCGTGAGACACCACGTATGCGTGTATGATAATAATAATGCATGAAACACCTGTGTTTATATACGAACTGACGTGGTGTGAAAAAGGAATTAAAAAAAAAAATAAATAGTATAGTAATTTTGCCGATTTATATATTTTTATTATATACGGTGTACATAATGTAACAGTAGGTATAGGTGTGATTTTCGTGTATAATCTTCTATGCGTACACGTTGTTGGACCCAATACTCGAATACATTTTATTATAATATATACTAAATTGTATCGGTTGCGTGGTATTAACGATACATCGTATAGTATACATGGTACGTATGTAATCTGTCTGGCGAGAAACGTGTTTCCAAGCGTATATAGAACATTATAATAATTATAATATACACAGAAGGAAGACCGCGACGTGTGACACACGCTACGATGCAACTCAGACACATGATCGGGTTGACATTGTTGATCGGTGCGGTGCCGTTGCAGATGTACTTGATGCAATACAACCAAGGCTTCAGGGACTTGGTGTCGGATATCGTCAAGAGACTACCGGTGCCGTTGCAGGAGCTGACCGTCGACCTCGCCGGATACAGAAACATCGCAAGTAAGTGTACGTGACTGCATGAAGCCAATGTTTACACACACACACACGTCGTAGGACCATGTACACGAGTATTTTCAAAAAATTAT
Source organism: Chaitophorus viminalis (assembly GCA_025469195.1). NCBI lineage: Eukaryota > Metazoa > Arthropoda > Insecta > Hemiptera > Aphididae > Chaitophorus > Chaitophorus viminalis. The sequence goes on along the minus strand of JAIPRK010000732.1, from coordinate 136,051 downwards.
AAGGTTTTATCAGTGGCGAACACAGGGGTGGGGTTCAAGGGGTACAACCCTCTCCGAAATGTTTTCCTTTATTAAATTATTTTTAACTAAGTTTTACATTTTAAAGCATACTAGGAGTCATGGCTGTTACGACATAATAGCATGACAAAATAGATTAGACAGTCAATTTTGCCATGATAATATGAATTATTATTATTGGATTTATAAATTAAAAAGTTTATATAGATTATAATACCCATGTTGTTTATTATCTATTCAAGTATTTAGTAATTATATACTGTTTAACTTTTTACCATATTTCTGGCTATTGCATAGAATTTTTACAAAATTCCCCTCTTTATTATATGCACAACAACCCGCCCCCTCCACCCACCCCCGAAAAAAAATTCTGTGTACGTTACTGGGTTTTATACATTTACAGATACTGTTTACCAAATGTAGTGGCCAGTGGGCGTGCAGACTCTAAACAATGCTGTGCAGTGTATAGTAACTCGAAACACTTAAACTCTCGCAGAAAACAATAATGTAGACAATATTTTGATACCATAAAGAAAGTTGTAATTTACTGACGAATAATGATAATACGAAGATTTTTATGTAACAGTGTAACGCGTTTCTTTTTCGATTAGTTTTTTTTTTTTAGATACACCGTGAACTTTAAGCCACGATTCACTCAAAATGTGATATTTCGAGTTACGCGTGGCTGATATAGGTACATGTATTCTTGGTACGCAGTGCGGACTACGGCGTAGTCATTACGCGGTATGTTCACTAGCTGATGCGTTTCGGTCACGAGTATACAATAACTATAACACAATAACACCGCCATGGCGCCATCGGTGGGTATTAGTATCTCCTGTACACGATTGATTATAGAAAAGCTTTTTTAACGCTGTTGAAAATCGCACGTTAGAAACCAACTGTAATGGGACGCGAAAAAAAACCCTATAATCTACATTCGAAGTATAATAATTAGCCAACGGTTATGAACTTATGATACTTATAGGTACAATCAATTAGAAAAACTTACCTATAACATACCCCCTAAAAGATTTCACCAATTAATTGTTTGCCTATATATAGTTGAATTATAAGGACCGGTACAAATATGTGGGCACTATATATACCAACAGCTTTTAGACATTTTAGAGTTTACGCACGTCTATAAATCTATAATGTATTTATAGATTGTTGATGTTTATTATTATAGTAAGCGTGTATGCAAAGACATAATAAAGATCAGTGGTTGATTTGAGGGGGGACGCAGGCCCCGGAGCTACTCTTCATTTTTCTCCATATTATAGTGTCCCCCTTTATTTTGGGGACACTATAATATAACTATAATATAATAATAACTATATATAAATATATATAATATAATATTAACTATAATATAATACCTTTTTATTGGGGTTACTTTTTTATGCTCTGAAACGATAATTAATGTTTAACTATATATTTAGTCCGTCCTAATTTTTTTTTCCAATTCGAACACTGAAATTCGGAAATATTTCACCCCATCGTTGTCACATCTACGAGTGTAATCATACACTTTTTGTAATTAAACTAACCGTTTGCGCATAAAGTAATATAAAATCTTCTGATAAACGACAACTGCTATAATTTACAATGATTTATCGTACTGTATACCAAGTGGTTGCTGACATAAGAGTCAAAGCACACATTTCAACAACATATTATTACTGTTTAAATAATAAATATAAAATGTACTCAACGAGCCATAAGTTTAAATTTATAACCTTTATTTTTAAATAGTATAAAATACTGTAACGTGTAAAAATAATTGATTATTTACAATTCGGTAGTTTGTTTTATTTTTTAATTTTTTCAAAGTTTCGACAAGTTCGACACTCATGCTTGTGATACTTGTATAAGCCTAAAATCAACTAAGAACAGTGATACCAAAACTACAAAATTACACTTCAAGGCCTAAGTAGAAATTCTAGGTCTCATCTAAATCAATGCTCAAATATTAATTTACTCTTCCTATACGTTATATGTTATACTGCTATACATGAGATTTCTGATGCTATAATAGGAACATTTATTATATTTATTAACGATAAACACAACATGAAGGTAAAATGACTAGTTAACCATTACAAGTACAATATTTATATAATAATATAATATTGTTTTCAACCGACTAGGTACCATATTTAAAATATTGAACTTGTACATTTTAAAATATTCGCAAAAACGGTGGATTAAAAATATCTGAAGTGTTCTTTTTTAATCAACCAAAACTCTCGTGTTGTAAGAGAAAACAAAAGTTATCCAACATTTCTCTCGTGAGTGAAAAGGTAAAAAATAAAAAAATATTGTTACTCTTGTCATAATAATTTAACATATTGTTAAATGTCGATTTAGTTGCCTATATCTCGGCAATGGGTTAATTTACGTTTATAATATGATATTTTATATCATCAATGTTACATGGGTGGTAGACAACCGTGGTGGCATATCCAATGTCGGGCATAAAATTTGCACTATGAAAAAAAATAAATAAACATTTATGCGAAAGTATTATATATAAATAATAAATATATAATAATAATTAAAATAAGTACAAACAGTAAGTTCGTACAGGATTATAACAATTATGTCACCACGAGACTTATTAAATAAACATTCAATATCAATTATCACACGAATCATCAGAAGTTAGGAGTAGACATAGGCACGAGGCATCACACAAGGATATTAACTGTGGGGGCGGTGCACAGTATTTGCTGATTTCTTAATAGGTAATGTTTAAATTATTAAAGTTATATACGTGGGAATACTTTTTGAAATTATATGACAGAACAAATTATAAATATTCTCTCTACCATTCAATATTTTTAAATATGTAATTTTTTTAAAGTCGGAGGGTAGAAATGCATCATCCTCCTCCCCCCCCCTTACGATGCATATGAGATCAAGTCTATTATACTTGCCGAGAATAATGAAAAATTTATTTTGTAATAAATGATGTTTTTTATCTTTTGATGAAAAATAACAATTTTTTAAGCGTACATAATATGATTATTCTTAAGGCTTTTTAGAGCATGGAGTGGACAGCCCAGAACTCTATAGATAATACATTTCTGACTTCACTCATAATACATATGCATATAAAAAATGTGTAGTAATGATCACATACCTACCATAATTATGTTTATAACCCCTTTATATTCTCTATTTTTATATTCCTATAGTGCTTTTATAATTAATTTTCAAACTTCATATTTATGTTTACTTTGTACAATTATATATCTAAATCTATGACATTGATCAGTATTTGGGTTGCTGCATTATCTAGCAACATACATGTAGATGTATATGTATATGAAGATTTATCATATATATGTATATTATAGATAAGTTCACTTTGTATGTTTTATACGGTTATTAAATTTGTTTACAATATAAAGGACAAAAAGACTTCTCAAAAAAAAATCATATAAAATATAAACTATTGTATGATATACAATATACCTAGATTCGATTCACAAACTACCCAAATATATAATTTTATGGCTACAAGATTCAAATATGCAATAAACAGATTTAATAATAATTTTTATCATTTGTCAAGCTATTAGTTACACTGAAGGTAATTTATAATATAAGCCCATGAAAATTATACTGTTGATCAATTATTGACCTTTTTCAGAAATAAATTTAAATTCATTAAAATTAAATCATGTATCCCATTAACTATTTTAGTTTTATGTCTTACTGCTTCTTGTTGACGTATAAATAATATTATATTTATACAAATAAACAAAAATAAAATTGCAGTTCACAAAATCTTTTTACCCTATGTGCTACATGTATGTCAAGTATTACAATTATTATTGCACATAATACTATAACATTTACTAATTTGTTATCAAGGGAATTATCTGGAAACCATCTATGAATACTTAGACTTAACAAGTCTAACAGTTGATAATCAATCACCCAGAGACCAAGAAATACCAGAACATATGATTCATAATTTTAGACCACCACATTTGGCATACAGAGTTGGAGACGTAGTATTGACACACAATATGATATTAGGTGCAATTGTTGGATGGACTATCGATAAAGCTGTAAGTTTGATGTAAATACTTCTCAGGTAATGATGAAATTTGATATTATCTAACATGAAAAACATAACATTATTGTTAAAAACTACTAGATTAAACCCATAATTAATAAAATATTTCCATTTATTATACTAGGACCTGACCAAAGAACCAGAATACTTATTGTTAACCCATCAAGAAAACTTGATGACAGCACCTCAAAACCGTATGATACTAATAGAAAATATTGAAGTAATGACAATTAACAGAAATATATATCAAATTACCAACCATTCAATATAATTTTTATTCCCAATATAGATCCAAAGTGAAAGAATCAGCGAGTACTTCGAAAGTTATGATGGATTTAGGTACAACCCTAAAAAGTCTTTGCAAAAATTGTACCCAAAAGATTAAACTAGAAATTCAAAACTTATTATTTAATAATAATTAATAATTGATAAGAAGTAACATAAAATAGGAAAATAAAAATTCAACTTTTATTTGCGTTGCTTTCTTTTAATTAAAATGTCTAAAAATGTCCATGTAAAAAAAAATACTGAGGTTAATTTAATTATTGAATTGTAAACCAAGCAAGATTTTTCTAAAACATTGATGTTTAGTATTCTTCACCGCCTTCACCTTCACCTTCGACGGAATCCATACCAACTTCTTCGTAATCCTTTTCTAAAGCAGCCAAGTCCTCACGGGCTTCAGAGAATTCTCCTTCTTCCATACCTTCTCCAACATACCAATGAACAAAAGCACGTTTGGCATACATCAAGTCAAACTTATGGTCCAACCTAGCCCAAGCTTCAGCAATAGCAGTTGTGTTGGACAACATGCAAACAGCACGTTGTACTTTGGCCAAATCTCCACCTGGTACAACAGTTGGGGGTTGGTAGTTGATACCAACTTTGAAACCGGTTGGACACCAATCAACAAATTGAATAGTTCTCTTTGTTTTGATGGAAGCAATGGCAGCGTTGACATCCTTAGGTACAACATCACCTCGGTACAACATGCAACAAGCCATGTACTTTCCGTGACGTGGATCACATTTTACCATTTGGTTGGCAGGTTCAAAACAAGCGTTGGTGATTTCAGATACAGATAATTGCTCATGGTAAGCCTTTTCAGCAGAGATGACTGGTGCATAAGTAACCAAGGGGAAATGAATACGGGGGTATGGGACCAAATTGGTCTGGAATTCAGTCAAGTCAACATTTAGAGCACCATCGAAACGAAGGGAAGCAGTAATAGAAGAAACAATCTGGCCAATAAGACGATTCAAGTTAGTGTATGTTGGACGCTCGATGTCAAGATTACGACGGCAAATGTCATAGATAGCTTCATTGTCAACCATGAATGCACAGTCACTGTGTTCAAGGGTTGTATGTGTGGTCAAAATAGAGTTGTAAGGCTCGACTACTGCAGTAGAAACTTGGGGAGCAGGGTAGATGGCGAATTCCAATTTACTCTTCTTTCCGTAGTCAACACTAAGTCTTTCCATCAACAAAGATGTAAAACCAGATCCAGTACCACCTCCGAATGAGTGGAAGATCAAGAAACCTTGAAGACCAGTGCACTGATCAGCCAACTTCCTGATTCTGTCCAAAACAACATCAACTATCTCTTTGCCAATTGTGTAGTGACCACGTGCATAGTTGTTGGCAGCATCTTCTTTACCAGTGATCAATTGTTCAGGGTGGAACAATTGGCGGTATGTTCCAGTTCTTACCTCATCTATAATTTAAATTTAAATTAGATTATATTATAACAAAAAATTATGTCATAAGCTTACCAACAACAGTAGGTTCCAGATCAACAAACACAGCCCTAGGGACATGTTTTCCGGAGCCAGTTTCACTGAAAAAGGTATTGAAACTGTCATCTCCACCTCCGATGGTCTTGTCTGATGGCATTTGACCATCAGGAGCGATTCCATGTTCTAAACAGTATAATTCCCAGCAGGCATTACCAATCTGGACTCCGGCTTGGCCAACGTGTACAGAGATACATTCACGCTATAAAAGTAGTTGATTATTAAAACTAATTCACTTGGTTAAGAAAAATACTTAATATGACATGAAAAATATTTAAGTATGTACTTTGATCTAAATTAAGTAGTACAAGACCTACTGGGAGAAATCACATAGTTACATACAATTTAAACAATGTGCCCAAATTATTATTAATAATAGCAATAATTTTATAAATGATAATGTAAAATAAAATTTTTACTGATCAATTTTAATGAAACATAGAAGGTTAAATCAGTTAAAAGAAAAAAATGTAACTTTTTTTTAAAAGAAACCATTTAAAAAACTTAACAAAAGCTATCCAACTTTAATATAGTAAATGAAATATTTAAATGAAGATCAGAAAAAAAAAACAAAACAGGTATAAAATTTAATAAAATGGTAAGAAAGGGAAGGTTAATACCGGACTTAAATCAATTCAAAATAACATTGTAATAAATTAAAAATTGATCCAACCTCCGAATTTAAATAATTCATAAGCCTAAATTATAACAAAAAGAATTTCAATATAATGATTATAAAAATAAATTAAGTATTAAAAAATATTATGCAATTAGTGTTATAATTATTTAATAAAATTGTTAATATATTGAATAGACATGTACAACGCTTAGACTACAGAATAGAATATAAATAGGCAATGTAGTCTTCAGGGGCTGAGAGTGCATGGAAATTAAAATTCTGTTTATGTTTTATAATCCAAAATGTGTTTCAAACGAAGAACAAAGTACTCGTAATAACCTATTTTAAAATGTATGAACATAAAAAAATCACAATGAGATTCGACAAAGGGGTTTTTAAATGTTACATATTTTTCAATCGCATTAATCGATTTCGCAAGACACAACTAATTAAAAAGATCGGGGAAAAAAAAAATTGAAGACACGAGCCACACAAAGATGACGTGTCAAACGATAACTGCGATGTGTAGTGCTAGATAATATAGTAAAATAATCAAAACAAGACTTTAGAAAATCCATCATTTTCGTGCTAATACCATGTTCGAGAAAGTAGAATACCGCGGGGAGAAAGGCACGAATAGGAGAAATTCCGTTGAACGGTTTTCGTCGACGACCGCACCCACCCGCGGACGGATGACGCACGCAAAAACGAGTCAGATGAAAAGTAAAATAAGGCCAATAAACAGTGCGCGCAACATTTTATGGAATTAACCTACTACGAGAAGTTGGTCGGCGAATAGCCGTAAGCAAAAGCACGTTTTCTGTGAAAAACCCGCAACGGGCAAGATGGCGAAAAAACCGTTACACCAGAGGCCGGCGGCAGATGCGACGGTTAAATAATCCTACGAGACGCTACGGCGGCGGTTGGAATATAATAGTTTTACTTACCATATTGAAGGTTGGTTTTTCTCTTCAGTAGGAACGATAGAGTTGAGAAAAAAAAACTAAGTCTTTTTTGAAAACGGTTTAATTATGTTAGACAAGAAGCGTTCGAAGCGACTTCGTTCACGTCCAAACACAAATTGACGTCCAATGGCCGCGGCGTCCGTGTTGTATGCTCCGAAACGGGTCTGCAGATCGACGACACGCTGTTCGGCGCACCGGCAATGCGGTGCCTACGCGGCGGCGGTTTCCTACCCCGCCTCACCTCCTCCCATCATTGTCCGCCATGAATCACCAACGTACGGCCGACGCACACGCAACCGCTCCACCGCCCCACCGCGTGCTCCGTCCGGCCACGTCTTACCAAAAAGTTCGTTAAAATATTATTCCCTCTTCCGCCCCGCCGCCCCATCATCCGGCAACCCATTGTGATACGTTTAACTTTTGCCGCGCATTACCTTTTCCAAAACGCGTTCGCTCGATTGACGACGTTGTGTAACGCTCGTTCGCCCTGCCCCGATCCGCGCCCGTAGTTTTTTTTCCGTTTTTCGTTACAAAGCAAAAAAAAAAAAACCATTCCTATTCCAATATCATTTCCCGTGTAGATTGTAATTTACCAATATTCGAATACCGAAAATTAAATTAAATAATGTCTCTGGTTGAACACACCCCGCATAACGATGCGAACAAATTTAGGCCGTGCCATGGCTGCACTAGACGCGTGAAAATCCTCCAACCCAGTCGTGGAACTTGACGAATTTGTATTGTTTAATCGCACGGAATTTTCTTCGTTTCGTGACAATACAACAACAATGACGTACGGTGAATTCCATCACGCGGTTATACACCGTACGACTGAAATTATTGCATAGCGTATTATTGTTCGAGATCAGTTTCGAAAACCAACCGGTTAATAAACTTAAACATCCATTTGTTATTTGCTCTCACGTTGTAATATCATAAACGGAGTACAACCGGAGAATAATAATTTACTGTCATGAACACACGTAATTTTTTCAATTGAAACTTACAACTTACAAGTGCCACTTAAAAAGTTATAACCAACCAAACGTAGGTCATTTTATTATGTAGGGCATAGAGTTATGACTTATGATGAACCAAACCCAACCCAACACCATTATCAACAGTAACGTTCAATGTTCGCCAACGGTTTCCAATATGTTAACGAACAAATGATTACCTGTTAAAGCATTAATTATAATTTCTAATTAACAAAACATGAATTCCGTTTATTGATTATGAAACTACATGTTTTTCTGATTTCAATATAACTCATTGGTTTGTTTTATATACATGTATTATATAATATAATATAGAATACGCGTCGAACGTCGATTCGCTTTAGAGATATGATTAACTGAATTGTAAAATAATATTAGAAATCGCTTTCAGTGTTTCAAAACTTCAAGATGTAGGTTTTTCATTGTTAATTGTCACACATAAATTATTTTAAAAAAATAACCATATTTTCCCAGAAATATGGAATTTATATTTTTCATTTATACATTTTTTTTTTTTAAATGATAATGAATACGTGAAGCAAATTTAAACGATATTGTCGATATAGTATATTTATAAGAAAGTTATTAATTAAGACGTTACGTGTCGTAGTGCTTGATAATCGATTGACGAAACAATTTACTATTACCAAAATGGAAAGAAAAAAAATGATTGTTTGTCCAACAAGTCGAAACCCGTTACTTACTATATTATAGGATTAGAATGTAAACGACAATCGGTAGTTGTATACAACTTATTTTTATAAGTCGCATTGAACTATAGACGCATTATTATTACATAGTTCAGAACTTATAAAATTACTTTATAAGGTATGTTATATTGAATAGACGAGTCTAATAACAATCAGATTTTATTTCAAAAGTATCAATAGCATTTTTGTGGACAAAAGAACAAGTGACAGTGTGTATGTGTGTATGACGTGTGCTTATTCAAATACATTAAAATTTGATAAATAACACACGTACACGATACATATTATAATTTATAATAGGTATGATATTCAAGAATATACGTCAACATAGCTATTCGTTAAAAATTACAACAGGCAACAGCACCAAAATGCTATAATTTGCTCATAGTCTATTGAACTTGTGATCAGTAAACATCTGGTCTACATACACACATATCGAGAAGGATGCCAAAAAAATCTCTGGAGAAAATGTTTATTTATAATTAGATTCGTTAAGGTAAAAGAAAGCTCTTAGTGTCTGGAACTTCTTTCTCTCTAATCTCTATTATTAATCACGGTTGTCTGCCTTAGTCTGCTACTTATCCAACGAACCAGAAATCAGAATTAAAAATATGTACAATATGTGCTGAGATGGTTTCTTCATACATTTTTAGTACGAGATATTTATTTCTATTAGATTTTTTTTTTAATTTTTAACACGCTTGTTGATTTTTTTAATTATGTTTTGAAATTATTTTATGAAGGAAACACTTTAAACAATATATAATTATTGTTTTGAAGGGTACTTTATTCATAATATTATTGCCATACTTTTAATGTATGAAAAATAGTATTATTATTTATTTATAAAAGTATTAATAACAATTAACAATAACTAATCAGGTTAAGGTAAAAATATAATTCTATACATATTATATGCAATACATTAAATGACATTATTATTATTTCACATATTACATTTGATTCATTCACTCATTATATTAATAAATAATAATAGACATTAATAGCAGCCATCAGGCATCAGGTCATTTAGCCATTTAATATAGTATAATGCGAAACATTTATCGACTTATTTTCGTTAAAACAAAAGTTTGAAGGGTACACAAATTATTTGTGTCAAAATTAAGTATTAAATTAAGTAATAATATCAATAACAAAAAAAATATATAACCATTTTCAATGTTTGTAGTCATAGATATACAGAGGACAGAGATTAAAACAATTATTCAGCATGAGTCATGTACACTGTATAAATAAAAATGTATTTTGTGGTTTTTACATAATATTATTATATTATTTATATGTACTATAAATTGTACTTTTATCTTCTAAATAAATAAAAATATTATTAGGTATGGTAATATAAAATATTTCAAATGTAAATAATATGACTTTCAATGAATCAGTACCTACTTAGATAAAATATAATTTAATATAATGGAAAATAGTGTTCCATTTGTCGGTTTTTACATTTTAATTTTTAAACGAGTTGTGAGTTTTAATTAAAATATTATAGTATTTCATACATACAAGAGACTAAAGTCGCATTGAAAAATATTTTAATAAACTGACTACCATACTGAAAAATAATGTTTTTTCCCTTTATGTTTGATAACAAGTCAGTTCACTCTAATATATAAAACTAACAACACAATATTTGAACTACAAACTGAATGCAAACTTGATCTATATTACCATTGATTATAAGATAAAATAAACTATTAAACTATTAATTCTATAATCAATGGTTTTACGTCTGTAAGACGGAGACAACACATATAGGTGGTGGCATCCTGTTAAATTTAACCCATAAACATATTATGTACAATACTACAATGCCACAATGAATATACCAAAACTATTACTGCATACCATTACTCTATAACTATAACTACTAACAATACTAATATATATTATTATAATAATATAATATGGAATTATCTTATATTTGATATTGTATATACTTTTTGTATTTTGATGTACAATTTGACAAACGATCAGTTTTTTATTTAGATTACATGCAAGTATAGAAAAATATTATTGTTAGTCTCGAATTATTAATATTGTTGTTCTTGGCGCTACAGAAATTGCGATGCATTTGTAGGTAAAGCGGGAATTAGGGAAAGTGAGATTTTTTTATTCCTTGACTGCGGACTGCACAACGAATTGACGTTTCACCAATCGTTTTACTCTGGTTTTACATCCTTAAATGGAATGTTGTATGGCGGTCAATAAGAGAAAAAACAGACCGTGTTTACCACGGACATAACAGAACATCGCGCGTCAACGTCAGTAGGTACTACCATTAATGTTATGGAAACGGAATGCTTAAAATTATTATTTATATATTATATACAATAGTCAATGGTAGGTACTGCGGCCGATCCGATGCTTGCGAAAAATAGAAACGACGTTTGTTCAACGTCAATTTTTGAGAAAAAGTCTCGTCAAAAACGTCGCCCCAAGTATACTGTGGTTTGTTCAGTTTGTCAGTGTACCGTACCGATACGGTATCGCGTACCGCAGAAGTGTGTGAGCACCTTATCATGTTTAAGGTAGTATGGTCTATCCGGCGGGGCCGTCTGTCCTCGACGAAGTTACGAATTACATAGAAAAAAAAACCACGCTCGTCAGTGGGCGCGACCAGGGTCGACGGCTAAAGAGGGGAAACTTATTTTTTTTTTTCAAAATGTCTTTCAGGCCTTCCGTCCCACGCACCCCGGGGATAGATGACGAAAACGCGACGCATCAAAGTTCTCTTTTTCTCCGTCTATTCAACATGTACGGTTTCGCGCGTACGGCAGCGCACATCCGGTGAACGCCCTACACGGCTCGCGCGCAGATCGATCCGTCTACGGAGTTTGGCTGGACGACGGCGGCGGCGACGGCAGCGATCCGAAAAGGTGCATGGAAGAACGGCCGGTTTGCGGACCGACCGCTGCTGTTCGGCACTGCTAAACAATTCCAAATATGGGCTGCGCGCGCCACTGTAACTGCCGTAACCCCTCCGCACCGCCTGTCCACCCGCCACTAACGCCTCTCATCGTGTGACAACAACAACACTATAAACTCCGTACGGGTCTAATCGCCACCCAACGGCTTCGTTTTAGCGCCAAATTCGAATCGGAGGCGGCGGACGTAAAAACTGGTCCTAATCAACAATATTATTATTATCTAATCGAAGTTGTCCCGCAAAAAGTACTACTCGTCACATTAATGGGTAGTGTTTTTTTTTTTTTTTTTATCGAATACTGTATGTGCTTTTTCCAGAACCGTTTAACACCGAAAGCGAATACTGATCAGTGATCACTAATCAGTAAGTCCATTATGAGTATTATGACTTACAAGAGTCTTATTCGTAGAGAAAAAATACTCTTTTTGATCTACGATGGCTCTTCTTAAATACATAGTACTTTATTTTTTATGATTTCATTAATTTGATTTTCGTTTGTGTACAACCTACACAGGTACTAGAGACAAACTGTAAAAAGTTTAACATAATATTATATGACATTTAGAATTAAGATGATTCAACGAAACTCACGCAATTAATAATTATTAACTCGCGAAAACACTAATAAATTTTAAATTTGAAAATGTTCATTGCTTACTGATTAGTGATTATTATTATTATTTACTTATCAGTTTGTCATCTTATTTTCGTCGATACTTAAGTACGTATCTATAATTATTTAATTACACTGCATAAAATACGAATAAAAAAATAAAAAAATTAATACATTGATCCGATTATTGCATAATGTCAGGGTAAAATTTAAAGGCATAAAACTAGGGTAACTTCACTACCTCAAATAGGTAAACAATTAATGTTGGATGACTCACGAGCACAGCACTCGTTACTCATAATAGTCGCGTGATATTGTAACATTCGTAACTTAGAAATGCAACTGTTTATTACCGTTTCTTTAGGAATAATAACTTCTTTATTATCTGATGGGAGGGTTCTTTGTGTTGAAACGGTTAAAATATAAAATAATGCATAAACGTACCGTTATTTTTTCCATCAACTAAAAAAGCTATTATTGTATACAGACATTAAACATAAAGTATAATACTGTAACAATACAGTATACTCAGTAGTATAATACCGGAATACCGAAGTACTATAAGACGTATATTAAAAAATAGGAATACATAAAAATATTATATATAGCCATATAGGTACTGTATACAGTATACTGTTCTGTATTATAGATGTATGTGTATTATGAAAGTCCTTATATTTTGGCATGATATGACGAATCTATAACTTTTATTCTTAAATCCATAATAGTATAATATGGTATAAGGAAATTAATTAACATTACACAATGAGTGCATCAATTAGTTTTTTTCAGTTCAGTTCAATTGTTCATTTTTTTTTTTTAAATAATTCTAATTAATTGAAAAAAAATAGGTATTTTTACAAATTACATTCGACTTTATCTTCATCCCAAATAATTCTTTAAACACGATAAATAAGAGTACATGCGACACGCCCTACACTTCACAAAGATATTAACGTTTTCTCTAAGGGAATTGAAGTTATACGAATAGTCCACATTCCACAAAGCTAATAGTCAGTAATAACTAATAAGTAAAAATGAGCTAACAAGTTCTGAATTTACCGCAATTCATAAATATTAAACCATGTTTAATTTGTAGATTGTATTATACTTTATAATTATTGACTATTGATCACATATCTCTAAGACTATTAAGAACTCCGATTGAAGACAAATAAACAGATTGACAATTGTAATTATTAATTATATTATTTCTACGTTGACAATATACAATATATTTCTACAGTTATATAAATAATCATTAAATTAAATCTTGTAAAATGCATGAGAACTGAGGTCCGATGAGTTATGATTTTTGGTTTTTAAAAACTCATCAAACACAGAACCCAGTTGGGTAGAGAGGTACAGACATCAGACAGTACAGTATTTATTTATTATATGCCTCTATGGTCATGTGAACCGATATGAAATCATATCATTGATACCTATTTCCAACATGTATCAAACTGTTTATATATATATATATATATCGCATCCATATCGCGTTATTGTACGTTTCACAAAATGGACAACGTTTGCATCCGTTTCACGAAATGAAACCGTGATTTCTTCACTTCACGTAATTAATTACACAATATGAATAATATTTCGTGAAATGGATATCTAAACTGTCATCAACGGAACTTGTTCCCGTCATTTGGATGTCCAAATAGCGAAAATTAAAAAAGCTTAAAAAATCTAAAAGAACGATCTGTTCTATCATAAACGACAATTACAATATTATATTTAGGTATTATTTGTTTTATAAGCTGTTTATCAGTTTTTGTTATCGTCAAAAAGAAAAGAAAAATAACGATGTATTAACTATTTTATAAGTATAAGTATTTTAATACAAACAATTATTTATTTAAACAGCTTGTGAATTATGGCAACGAGAATTAAATTTGAAAGTACCTTTAAGACAAGCACATTTTTTAGTTTTACATTTACCTTTATAATAACAGCTAAAAAAACTTTGACCTCCAGTTAAAGAAGAGACAATTTCTCTTAATGACATTTCATTGATCTTATTCACTTGCTTGATGTCTATTAGATTAATGTTAAGGGACCAAGGGGGTTGAATCCTCTCTAGCTACGTGCCTGTTCATACTTGTTGCACAGATTATTATTATACACACGGTTTAAGATATACGTATCTTAAACTGTGATTATACATAATACCATTGATTATTTGGGTACAACACGATTGCGAACGTTTTACCTTTTTTATAAAACAATTGCAAACGAATGACGTTTATCAGAGAATTTGTTTTTTTTTACATTCATAGTTAGGTAATAGATGCATTTATATATATGGGGCTTAGGGGGTATTAGCACCTCCGATTTTAAAATTAGCACCCTTAAATAATGTTCGTGTTTATGCAATTCTGAGTTTAATGAAATATAAATGAAAACTATGTTACTTGACAATTGATATTATTTTTGTTTAGTTTAAGTCTATTTATAGAACATTATTATTTTTATTTCTAAACC
The DNA here is from genome assembly GCA_025469195.1 of Chaitophorus viminalis. NCBI lineage: Eukaryota > Metazoa > Arthropoda > Insecta > Hemiptera > Aphididae > Chaitophorus > Chaitophorus viminalis. The sequence goes on along the minus strand of JAIPRK010000732.1, from coordinate 120,796 downwards.
TGATTGTCGTGGTCATAATAATGATTATCACGTTCAGCACCGACCTGATGTTATGACAATATTGTATTGCAAAGTATTTAGTATTTACTAATATAAACATTCCTGTACACATATCTAACACGGGAAAAACCCAATTATCATTAACAAATAACTAGTTGGTACTCAGTATTCAGTAGATGTTCACTTTTATCAGTTCAATTATCCTTAGTGTGTATGACCTGGTGGTTATTATATTAATATTTATAAGTCATTCTTTTAAATAAAATAGAAAAATATGTTTTCAATTTTTAATAAATTTAAAAAAACCAGTGATTCCAATACAACTTTTAGACACTTGTGAACGATCATTTTCAGCCTAAAGAAAAATAAAAACTTGGCTTAGGGTATCAATGGGTCAAGAGAGATTGACAAATTTGTCAATATTGTATATCGAAAAGTATTTAACAAATACAATTGATATTAATGAAGTGATAACTGATAAGTATTTTTTCTAAAACTGAAAGGAGAATAATGTTTGAGTGAACTGTTCAAAACCTATAATATGTATCACATTATTTATATCAATATTCTATTTTATTCATTAAGTCCTTTACGATATACAATATTGTATTGTATTACTCAGTTACTATAAAATAAAATAATAGTATAAAAATAAATGTTCATGTATTAGTTATTGCGCTTATTAATTAATTTTTATTTGAAAAATACACTTATTTTACTCTTTACATACCTAGTAAATATTAAATATGTAATTATTGAATTACCATTGTATGAATTACAGGTATCCATAAGTATAAGATAACATAAAAAAAATATAGAGGGGCTTCAGCACCCCCAGTTTTTTCACTGAAATTGCGCCCCTGTGTAGAGATGAATATGGTCGTTGTCGAAGTCAAAGCGACGAGCTACCTTATGTGCTAATCGCACTGATAATCAGCGAATGACAGATAATAATAATACACAATAGTCATATTGGTATGTCCGAATTTCATTCTAGAGGGACAGAAAATGAATGAGAAGTGAATAAAGCTTAAAAAGCAACGAGTTTATGAGTTCGTGCACATCAAAGATCAAACCCAACAACAGGAAACACGGTACAATGAACACGATAATACACCTAATAACATTGATTATAAATACTATTATGTATTTATAATCAATGCTAATTGTAATAAAATTATAAATCATTAATCCTTATATATATAAAATAATATATAAAATGCAGCCAGTATTATTGATCTCAATGAATTGAAGTTCGAAGGTTGATTGGGAAATAGGATTGATCATATTATGCTATATCTAATCAAAAGTTATAAAACCAAAACAAACTATTCAATTAGATCAAGCTGTTTTTTGACTATCAGACAGCTAAATATTTGTATAATATAATACATATAAATGTAGACAAGATAAATAAAGTGATATAAAGTTCCGGGTCTGTATATATATATTTTATCTTGTCCGGTGTAGACATACAAATTCTATACATAATATTATAATGAATAATGATACTATAGTATATTACTATATTAGTATCTTTAACCGTGACGGCAAAACACGACCATTGAACAATATGAAATATAGTTATACATCACATATACTATATAGTTTATATATATGTCTAGTTCAATGCACACGACCGATTATAAATCGGATGGATTTTTTATCATATTAAAATATTATCGTACTTTATCGCACTATATAAATAAATCGAGTGGTTCAGGCATAGACATAATATTCTATTATGTCTATGGGCTCAGGTCACGAATTAAGATAAAAATATCGTTCGATAACATGAAAACTGTAGGCAGAAATATATTCGATTCCCAGATTTTTCTATTTTTAACGTAACATTAATCATTTTTCTCCAAAAATTGCCTTACTAACAAATAACAATCGTCAGCCGTCGATTATTGTGGTTATATTTAGAAAAATCTCGTTTGTACTGTTTGTAGTCCAATTAGTGAATAGTGAGTGCAGTCGCCAGTCGTTCTTTGCCGTTAGTTTGTCGTGTACTCGTGGGTGCAGAACTGAAGACCTTTCGGCATTCAATATTCATCGATTACGAGTCCGCTGATCAGATTGACTCAACGTGTTAAAATGTTTTTCATGTGTAATTTTATTCATTCGAACGTGCTGATCAAAAGAAGTGACAACAGAAAACGTTCAAGTAGTTTTGCTTATAAAAAAGCTTCTAAATTAAAATTAGAAAAAGAACAAACCGTTATTTCTCAAACCGAAAAATGGTCAAGTTTTTTTCATAATCCATGTCCATCAATATCCAACTGGTCAAGTGAAACAGAATCCAAACCGGAATTGTTTTCAAATGAGCCGAGTAATAAAAAGTAATTAAAACAACAATCTCATACATCATACGTAAATTAATTTAGTATTAAAGTCTTGAATATTTTATACGATTCATATTATCTCTTTTTCTACTACATTTGTATGATAGCAATTAGCAGTATCATTATTTAAAAAGTACGTCGTAGAAACTTGAAACTTTTACCAGTTAATTAGATTGACATATTTTTTTCAAGATATTTTATTAATATATTTTTTAAGATATTTGAAATATTTGACTTGTAGATTCTAAACGTAGTGATGAAATCTATTGATTTTATAATGATGTGTGTTTTTTTTTGTTTTTTTTTTTTGTCCTGTCAGCACGTTTTAAAGCAGTAAAAATGCTTCAATTTCCCTCAACAGCATTAATTCTATTAGGAAAGTTAATGTAAATGGTACTTAGGCAAAGTCAAAAATAAAACTTTTTCATTACTTTTCAAAGGAGTCGGGAAAAATAGGAATATTTACAGAAAACCACGATTTGACAAAATACATTTTTTTTGAAAATTCTCTAACTCAAAAACGAAAATCCGCAAATACTTGAAATTTTAACCAAATTTTTATACTAGCTAAGTTTTTTTTTTGAAATACCTACTCATAAAAAAAAAATTGGCTGTCTGAAAACTCATGAAAATTTAATAGAAGGTTTATTATAAATTATACTTACTGCAACTAAAAAAAAAATGGGAAATCGTTTCACTCAATTTTTTTTTATAAGCCCATAAAGTTCAAATTTGTATAAAATTTGTTAAAATCGCGATAATTTGCAAGTTATTTTGTAGTTGAAAATTCATAAAAAAATTTTTCTTTATACATAAGTTACTTTCCAAAAAACTATAAAAAAATTTCTACCAGACAAACACAAAATAATAACACACATCATTGTAAAACCAATAGATTCCATCAATCCGTTCAGAATCTAAAATACATATCATTGTAAAATTAATACATGCATTACTCTCTTCAAAATCTAAAATTTTGAGCGTTTGAATAATATCATGAAATTTTTTTTTTTTTGTACTTTAAAATGCATAAAACTTTCAACTTGAATACTTAAGATTTGAAAATTGAATATTAGAGTGTTCATATGATTTCTATTGTAGATAATAAAAACAATGAAAGCTCGCAAAAAACCCGTTAGGAAAAGGAAATTTGAACTAAATCGGATAATTCAAGAGTTCTGATATTGTACGATAAATAATGATACTTAGGTTGGTTGTTAATTATTCTGTAAAATCAATCGTAGGCCGTAGCGATTCGAAACATTCCGAGTTCGTTTAATATTACCTAGACGTTCTTAAATTACTTTAATTACCTACTCATGAACGAAGTCATAAATCATAAATATTTCAGATTTTTATATTATGATTTTATAAATATGGTTTTTTTTAATAATAAATGATATTCTATATTGTTTATTTTATATTATGTTTATTTATTTTCTTTTTAAATTGTACATTTATATTTACATATATGTATATACCTACATTTATGATTTATTCTGCACTAGATTTTTATTGTAAAGATAGGTCGCAAAAATTCAAATTCCTTGGGTATGCGCCGTAAAAATTTAGGATACATCTCTATATGATCGTAATAATAAGTAATAACCACAATTAAAGATAATTAAAGATCTTTAATCGTGGTAATTACTAATAAACATGCACATTTTTATAATATGATTTCAAATCATTAATTTGATGATATTAATTGAAATGATAATAATTATTAATATATAATGCGATTGTTCATGTGATATTAACATTGATGAAACATTAGTTTTATCATAGAATATTTTAATATAGATTTCGTTTTCAATACCATCAGAACAAACTACTAATAGCTAACAAATCTTTATATTTACAATATATAATTATTTAAAAAAAAAACAGACGATTATTTAATATAATAACTGATAAATTCACCTAATCACATTATATTGAAATAGTGTCAAATAGTTATAATAATGTTAACATATAAAAATTTCATAATACTTATATTTTAATTTTTCATAATATTGAATTTCAATAATAAATTCTTGTATAATTTGTCTAGATATTGATACACGCCATTCGTCATTACGCGCGCGGCGTGGACTCAGTGCAGGCTGGTCGTCAAAAATCGAATTCCCCAGTAGTCCACGTTCTCTAGGACAGTCGGTCGCATATATTTAAATATTAAATAATAATAATTATGTATTGGAATATTATTATAAGAATATGTTTGTATGTAAAATAATAAACATAATACTATTAATTAATTATATACATGACACATAATAAATTGTATATTTATGATCATATCAGGTTCATCATGGCACAGAGACTGATGTTACTTCGAATTTTCCTTATTCCATGGCCATGCCGCATGGACTACGGCGACGGTAGGTGTACAAAACTCAGTGGATTATCAGATAATTCTCGTCCACCGTCATTACTCATTTTCTTATGTGTGCCTGGTATTGCGACTAGTGCGTACTCTCGCAAATATCAAATTTTTCCGATCTAGCAAGTTAGAACTGGCATCAACAAACTTTTCGTTGACCGTGAACCGTGCTAGCTGGTACTTCTTTTGTACACTGTTATTGTGCAATTATTGTGAATTGATCGTTTATTGTTTTTGTTTGCAGTATTTTCACGTCCATCACTACTGTGTATCTTGATCCTCGTCCGAACGTCCTGCAGCGTCGTTTTGAAATATCCATAGACTGCGCACGTTTTTCGTCGCCCACACTCCAGAACTTGTTATCTAACGGTAACTAGCTGACCGACTTTATATACGTTTTAATGGATTTATTTATTTCGTCGCCTATATATCGGTAATTAGGTACTGGTTTGTCTGCGCTTATATGCCCTAGTGACGTGCGTATTGTTAATGTACCAATTGACGGCATTGATCAGTCCTGTGTTTGACAAACCTCCCCATCGATTGAATACACCTCCACCTGTTTACCAAGCACTTATTTGAAATGTATTTATTTCAACACTCAATATTGTTGATTATGTACATTTGTAATTTATTGGAACTAATCAATGACTTAGTGTTATCTTGTTATAGTTTTAGAAGTGGTACAATGTATTCATAACTAACCAAGTGCCACAATATCCTACACTGTTAAATGTGAAACATTTTAATTATTAACTTCATAGGAATATTTTTAATTAACTTGTATCTTTCACTGGCAAATAACAATATTGAACCAGTACTTTTATTTGCACTTGATTTTATTATATTTATTAATTATTGATGTTATTGGTTGTTTTCAATAAGAATAATCAAAGGAAAATAGATTACCATTGTCACTAGTGATTTTAATAAATCAAAATTAATCTGCTAAAATACCTATTAAATAGCAATTTATTTTACTACTCATTAAAAAATAAATAATTGATATAGGTTACTAGTCTCAAAGAAATTTTTTGTTCCAAATTCATGAATTTAAATGAAATGCACTTTATTTTATTAATTTAAAAATATTTTGTATTAAATTATAATGTGTATTAATCAAAAATGGATCCAGAATTTCAATACTGGAAAGTGAGTAAATACAAGAAATAATAGTATTGGTATTAATCTTGAAATTTGTGAAGGAAATGTTAACACTACCACTTAAACAACCTTCAACAGAAATATATGAAAATAATTTGCAAGAAATTTAAAATTATTATTTTATTATTTACTTATTTACCAAAATAATAGTTTTTTTAAATTTTTTTTAAATTCACAGGGTTATAGATTTGGTCAAGACGTGAATATACTGTACTGGAAAATAACATGTATTTATGTGAGTTATGTAATAAATCATATAAGAGGACTAAGAATTTATCTAGACATTATAAATTGGTACACATAAATGTCGAAACAAATGAAATAGATATAACCAATAAAACTAAAAAAACTAATGGACCAAACAAAACAATAAAACGTAAAAAAAAACGTCCTAACAAATTTTGTATTGTTTGTTGTAAGACATTCAGTACTATAGGTAGTTTCAAATACCATATGAAAGCATACCACACAGGCATGATATTGGATGATTTAGAAGGAGCTCAGGCTGAACCATTTAAATGGAAAAACAGTCGTGGAAGAAAATCCTCAAAATTCAATACTGATTCATCTAATGATATTCTTGAAAGTTTTGAAAATGAAATACCACAAGAACTTAGAGTTGATACGTTTAGATGTAACATCTGTAATTCTATATTCCCAAGTAATGATCAATTTATAGAACATCAGAAAATCCATTTTGAAACAAATGCATCTAATGTCGATGGTATTTCATTTTTTAAGCTTGAAGTTACTAATAAAGGAAGTCATATAAATCCGATAATGTCTTATGTCACTGTTTCCGAAATTGCTTGTGATAACTGTCCGTCTAAATTTAGATCTGTATCAAAGTATGATGAACATAAACAAATATGTAGAAGAATTGTAGAAACCGAGGTAGAAACCAATGTAGCTGAAATTATGAATACTGTTTTAAAAGATACCAGGGAACAACGTTTTACAGCCCATGCAAAAGCATTGTATGCATTTCAATTAAATCAAAAACAAATTGATTGTGAAATTTGTGGAAAATGTTGTAACAAAATTGATCACATAGAATATCATCAGTGGTGGAATGATTCCTAGTTGTCGGCGTAAAGGCGTTTATCAAAACAAATCTTACTTAAACTATTAATATTAAATATTATGATAAATAGTATAGGATTTTTGATTGTTGACTTTTCTTTAACAATTTTACATTTATATGTAATAATGTAAATATATCAGTTATTATATTATATAAATGTGTATAAGTATGAAGATTCGTAAAGTTTAAAATTAAAGTCAGTTTAATTATCAAACTTTGTAGGAAATATGTATTACAATTTAAAAAATCTGGCAAGAATTAAAACAATGAGACACATATTATTTCATTAAGTTGGAAAATAAGTCTGTTAATTTTATAGACTTATAAAACAACTAGAAAGATGACTCAAAGTTAAATTCTTGTTAGAGATTTGAAGTTCGGCAGCTATATACTAAGAAGGTAAATCCTACAAATATATAACAAAACCGAATTGTTTTATATTACTATTAATATTTATATTGTTTTTTGTTTTTATATACTAATGTAATGAATTAATAAAATTTGTCTTGTTAGCATATGACTGCCTAGCTTTTGATGTACTCATCTAGTCAGCTATCTAGTTATTTTATATATTTGTGGTTTACTCTCATATTACAGCTGTTAAAACAAATGGTTTCTATAGCAGATATTCTATGATATACATATCCGAGTGGTGTAGCTATTCTTGCGTGTTTGTATTCATTAAATATCCAATGTTTCCAATGAAAATTATTATTATTTGGAAATCTTTAGGATACCTGTGTGAATATCAGTTAAATAATATTTTATTTGTAAACAAAATATTTAAATAATTGTAATCCTAAATAATTAAGGTATAGAAACCATTGATTAGATTAATACTTAAGGTTATATTTAGTTCAATTACTTCTTAATTATCCTTTTTTAAATATTACCCACAGCAAGTCTATTTATAAATAGATTATTTTCAACTTGTTTTCAACTTATGTTCATAATAAAGTAACTTAAGTTTATGGTCTCATTGACCAATACATTTTTTTCCAACTCCTTATAATAATATTATGTAGATTGAATTCTCTATTTTTGATTGGTGATTACTGCAAAAGACCATTTTGATCTATACTCATAAAATTATAAATTATACTCTAAGATAACCAATTATGGCATTATACTTTTATTCATATATATATATTTTTATACCCATATTAATAATTTAAAAAAAACTGTGAAAGAAATTAATAATCTATATTTTATTTAGATCAAAATCTGTCGTAATAATATGAATAGTTAGTATTCTTCTAATTTAAGATTTAAATCATATTTTTCAAAATGCACTTGCTACTTCTCCTATGTCACTAAGCAGAAAATTAAATATTCAAAATGTAAAGATTGATATTTGTTATAATTTAAACGTTAAAATTTTAATTTTTAATAGTACAAATGTTTTTTTAAAAATATAGAAACAACATATTATAATATGTTTAGTATTAAGTTAATAAATTTAAAATTTACTATTTTATTTATTTTTTTCAACGATTGTAATATTATAGCATATTCTATATTCTAAGAATTATAAACTGTACCAAATTTTAGATTTTATATTACCCTATGCAATTATAATGTTCAATTAAATTGTTCTGTGTAATATGAATTTTATTTTCATATGAGTATAAACAAGGGAATGGTTTATAGGTGATATGTAACCACGAATACATTTGTAATTTTCTTCTTTTATGCTCATGTTGTATTTGGTTACAAAAAAAAACAATAAATAAATAAACTTATTATCCTAGTTATATTTATTTATATTATTTTAGTTATATTGGAACCTTTTTTTTTTTTTCCACCGAGATACTGAGCTGGAACTGTTTTCACATTACTACAGCTCAGTCTCCCCTTGTTTATTGTTTAAGACAATTACATGCTTTAGGCCAGGTTGCATGCCCCGCCGGCCTTAACACTTACAGTCAATTTAATATTTTTTTTAACTGTCCAGTGTCCATATGAACAGCAATTCAATGGGGATTTGATAATTATAACATTGACTATTATCAATGGGTACATTTGTGAACAGCTAAGACTGACTATAAGATTAAGACATCACCATATAGGAGAATGCTTAGCAGTGACAGATTTAACAAAAAAAAATGGGACTAGCCACCTGGGCTCATGCATAAGAATCCGGTCCCCATTTATTTTCATTTCAACAAAAATTTTCAATTATTATTGAAGTAATCAAGTATATTAATATAATAATTTCCAACATTTCTAAAGATTTATTTTGTAATACATCAAGTAATAATTGGGATAGTAGGAAGTAATTAGGTAGTAATAATAATAATGAGAATAATAGTATAAGCACGATACTGTGTAGTGCTATAACTTATAACATGCCCATATACACAAATATGAATTCATCAGTTTTATTGATTTGTATTTTTCTCAAACAATGATTTTTTTAACAGCAGTCCACTGAATTGCCTGCTTAGAATTTATTGTTGATAAAAATTTAAACTTTCAGAGTGTAGCAATATTTTTAGATTATTTCTTAAATTTCCTGTTACTTAAGTATAGCAAGTGCAAAACGATTAATGAGTCCTTTAAAAAGAATCAAAAGAACATCGTCATGCCACTTCAACTGAAAAAAACATTAAAAATGATTACTGTATAGTAAGTTAATTTTATCGTAAGTTCAGTAGTAAATAGAATAAGTTTAGACACAAAAATTGAAATATTTGCTGAACAGAAAGTCAGAAGACTTTAGACAATTACATAAGACATAAAGAGTTTTTATACATAGCAAAAGAAAAAATGTATTTAAAAATATTACTTTTTTTCTTTAAATTTAATGATAATTTTGATTGTTAATATTTTCTAAGGATATATAGAAGTTTTATAAATTTGGACAATTTAAAGAAAACTTCTTTTTATTATTTCCAGATTTAGTGGTTTTAAAAGTGGATGAGTGACAAAGGCCCCTATGAGTTGGTAGTCAAGGCTTTTTTCCTTACATCCACCACTGATGCTTGCACTCCTAGAGATCCTGGACGCCCGACTTACAATAATTGGCACTTTACTATCACCGATTATATTGCATAACAATTGGTTTTTATTCTGTGGTAGTACCTTCCCACTCTCCAGCCCTATTCATGGGTAAATGTATAATTACAGGATACCCGAAAAAATCATTTACGAATTGTCTCAATTAGGGCGAATAACTAAAAATCAATTAAAAAATAATTTATAGGTATAAAGTAACCGTAGATAGAGAACGACTAGTTAACATAAATTATTAATAGTTAATAACGTCACTAGCATAGTAAACTAACATGGAATAGATTCAAATTTAAACTATTCTGCTGTAAAAACGGGACCAAGGTGTACGCCGTACGGGACCACGTCACCACGATGTAGGTGAAATTATTTTTTTAATTATAACTTATCTACATTTTGAAAAAGTGAACGTACAATTGAATACATTATTCCATGACCGTTTGTCATTTTGTTATCACATCCGTTTGTGAATTGTGATAGCCGTGCGGTAATGTTTTTTTATTCCATGTTGACATATTTTCATTATTTTGTGACTAAAAAATGCCCAAACACTACGTTCGTAGTGTAAACAAACCAAACACTGTTCTGATTTTGTAATCGTGACTAATTAGCTTAGAAAGAAAACAAGAAAAATTGAAAAATAAAAAAACAGGAATTATATTTTTTGAAAAAACAATATGGTTCACGTCTCTAAGGGAACATTAATTACATGGTAAGTGGATAACCAACGTATTATAATCATCGTTCATCAGCTCTTGTAGCGCACATCATTCCAGGTAATCCAAGTCTCCTGGTATCCCAAACTGTTTGTCAATGACACTGTCTTCAATGAAAAATTTTTTCTTGCACCACGATTTAACTGAAAATATGTTCTCTGTCCAACGATTTCCCGCTTCTTTAGCTACCTGTATAATGAAGAAATTGGTGAAAACAAGACTACATGCTTAATAACAAATTTTGTTTAAAAATAAAGTTAAGGTTGTGCTTTACATACCACTATATTTTGCTTCATACGCTCATATTCTTCTGGATTTGATTCTTTATATTTTTTTAATTCATTGTCCAATTTGAGTTTTTCATCTTCAAGGTCTTTGAGTTTATCCAAAAGGGTTTTTCTTTCATCAGTCACTTCTTTGCCTACTTTTTCTTTCTTAATAACTTCCAAGTTTTTATCAAGCTTTTTTTGATACTCATTCAGCTGCAATTTGGCATTATCTAATGCATTTTTCTTGCTAATTTTTGCTTTGCTAGACATTTGAAATAATTAGAACATGATAATTATGCAATTAAACTATTTCATACCTTGGAAAAGACCAAAAATAGATAGATGTTCCTATTTTGTCAGTATCCACTAATCCGTCATCGACCAAATTTTGAACAACATCTTTTACCGATTGTACTATAATTTGTTTTTCTTTTGGTGCAATTTTTTCCAATTCCTATATTGATATTAATTACATTAAATTACCAATATCACAAAAATTTATATTTGTTCCTACTTATCATTTTCTTAATACTTTGTCATTAACAACATTTCATACATTAGTATTAGATAGATAATATAAAATTTTGATTGGGGTGTTTAAGTTATCAATATCAAGTATATTTTGTTATAAATAATAAAACATTTACGTATATTTACTTTGAGTTGGTAAAATTCTTTTTTTTCGTGAAATAAATCTAACATCCTTATTCGCTTTTCCTCTGCGCTAACTTGTTTTCTTTTAGACATTTTTCTTTGAATTCTATAACAATGACATATGATAATTATTTATTATAATACATATTTTGTTTTATAGTGACCAGTCAATGAAACAATTCTTATTACAATTAGATCAAACTAATGCTCTTGGAAAAAAGTTCATCTTACAAGAATTAGACGAAGAACATTTATTTGTATCATCTGATGTATTAGAAACTTTAGAAGATCGTGTTGATGAATTAATGGACCAATTAACTTTTACTCAGAGTTAAATTTTTTGTTCTGAATGTTAAAAATGTCTTCAAAAGTAGGATTAGGAAGGGAATCAGGAAGGGTAAAAGATGCAGATAAGAAAAAAGTACTCGATTCAGCTACCAGAAATCGAAGGGCACGTCGTGCTTTGGAAAGCTTGGAAATGGATAACTATCAACAAGATCCACATGCTGATATTGTTCTGAATAAAAAAGCTCCTAAATTTTTAGATACTATAGAATCCAAAGGAGGACGGCGAAAAAAAGAGAAGAGTGCTGAATACTACAAACAAAAGTAATTAAATGAATACCATCAATATCTTACTTAATGTTATTGCAAATATTATATTTAAGTATATAAATTTAACCTTAATTATATTTATCAGATTTCGAAGAACATTTGAACAATTAATTGAAGCTGATCAGTTTAACAATCGAGATCCTCCTAATTATATCTCAATAGAAGCACCTCCATCAGAATTGCCACGTCGTATATTTTGTGCTGTTTGTGGATTCAGAAGTTCCTACACATGTACAACATGTGGTGCACGATATTGTTGTATTTCATGTTTAGACACTCACCAGGCAACAAGGTGTCTCAAATGGGCTGTTTAGATTATTTTGAAAAATATGATTCCCTAAACTTTGTGTAAATAATTTTATACATAATATACTTAATTTCATCACATATATAAATATTTTAAGTGTATTCTCAATGCCTAGGGATTAAACACCCTACATTTTTTAATGTTATTTCCTGATTGTTCCTAATTTTTTTTATGAATATTATGGCAATAGGTTTGATATGATAAAAAAACTACTGATATTAAATTTAATTAAAATAAAAGGTTAACGGTTTTATTAGTATAATTTGATGTAAATTAAACTTTTTCCATAGATAATTTCTTATAAGCACCTTGTAAACTAAAACCAAAAGTGTGATGTGCAGATTTTACACTGATAAGTATTAAGTTTACATGTTACAAACGTTATATTTGGTGTTTAATCAGTTAGTTTATGTACATGTTAGTAATGTATATAATTAATACTTAAATTAGTTATTTTATATAATCCTGTTGCTCTCTATGTTAATGTGTCTAATTGTAAAATATCGTAATTTTGCAGTCCAATATAATAAAAATCAGATAAGACATGTCCTTGTTGTTGAAGCAATGTTCATGTACGTTTATTGTGTAGGTATAAGATTATCATTGCACATGTGTTGTTGTTAAATTAAGATTGTTAATAAAATTGTTAGATTAGGTTAGGTTTAGTGTTAGATAGATAATAGTTGTAACATTATACATGTTCACTGTTAATTGGTTCGTCTGTTTCCACACTTATTATTTATTTTAAATATTAATAGGTATATATAGTTAACAATGAATTTGAACGAATTAGATGTTAAAAAATGTTGTATATTAGACTTAAAATCATTCATTCAAACCAAATAATGTAATTTTAATAAAACAAAAATAATCCAATTTTATGATGAGAAAAAAATGAAAACAAAAAAGTAATATATTCCCGGTATTGTAAAATTCTAAATATCACCATAGCATAGTCTGTACAAATAAGTAATCCAACTTAAAACAAATAAAATATAATACATTTTCAATTGGACACTTTAATAGAAATCAGATTATAATTTTATGGAATAATTAGATATTCTATGAAATAACTAGTGCAAGTTTAATTTTCATATATTATTTCATACTTTAACTAACATTTGCAGTTAATTGATGAATTACCAAGTTATTTCATAAAATAAAAGTTCAACACCTATCTATGATGATATATATATATATATTATATATTAATCAATGTACTGTTATATACCATAGAAGTGATGATTACATGGGGAAAGTTTTGGATACTCAATCTCCTCTCTCTCTGGACTCCTTTTTTACCAAAGTATTAATATTTGTATGAAAATGGTTATAAAAGAATATAAATGTAAATCCCCCCCCCCCATTGAAAATATTTGTGTATACCGCTGCCATGTATTTCATATATATAGCAATACTAAAATAGAGAAAATGCATTAATTTAGTTTTAATATGGCATTTTGAGATAGAATATTAAAAAATGTCACGCATTCACATCATTAATAAATGTTAATAAGTTAAAAAGAAATTCTAATTTATTCTTTTTAATATAAATGTATTAACTTAATTACCATAGCTCGGTTGTAAATTTTAATAATATATAAAATTAAATAAGGGTGGATACCTACTGAAAAAATATTTTTCTTTCCAAAATAGTTTTAAATATTCTTTTGATAGTTATACTTTCTGACTGTCAAACTTTAATCTCAATAATAATGTATAGAGAATATTAAATTTCTTGAAAAGATGGATTTTGTATTTGATATTTGAATCGGTCAATAATAATATTTATAAATAAATAGAAATTAAAATGTATTTGATTTGCTTTTATTAATACATTTTATTTTTAAAATCTACAGAAACAATTATTATAAGTAATAACAATCAAAAGTTAATAATAAGTACAAGTAATTTATTAACAAAATATTTTTGCATTTTTTTCATTTGATAGGAAAGCTAAGTGAACAGTTTACTGAAAATACATAACATGAAATCAATACAACATAAAATAAATAATTGTATCTATTACATTGATTATATTCTTGATTCATGAGTTATTATTAAATATAAGACTTAGCAGTACTATACAATAAAACACGTGTATGCAAGTACAATTTTAGGCTTTTATCTCTTCATGATAACATATTATTTCATATATGTTCATAAAATAACATAAATCTACTAAAAATACATCATTGTGTCAAAGTCAAACTTGTTGAACCGAATGAATTAACATTTTTATACTTTTAAATATTAGATTTTCATTCATTTCACTGGGAATCTGGTTCTTTGAAATATTAGGCTCGGTTTTTTTACTACTTGTACCTGGTGGTATCTCTGAAGGGGTAATAGGTCCAGTATATGATTTGCTATTTACTTTGGATATTAAATCATCAACAAGGTATGTAAGACGCCTTAACTCGGCACTATGCTGTGCAGACATTAAATCCAAATTTCTTATAGCATTCGTTAAATCTTCTTGCTCTTGTAACCGTACATCTTCTTTGGCTTGTTCTTTGCGTACTTGTCTATTATATTCAATCAATAGAATAGCAGCAGCAACTACAAATATAATACCCTCTCCTAGAAGATTTGATCCAAGTTCAATGGCCATGGTTTCACTCAAAGGCTTGACCTTGCCAGCAGTACCAAGGTTCATGAAGTACATTTTCATTTTAACTTCACACCAATTGTAAAATTGAGCAGGTGGCATACACACATATGATCGAAATACAGGTGACTGTTTCGCACGTTCTTTAACAAAGTTAGCGATAGGTTTACTCACCTGGCGCAGAAGTAAAGCGCCGAGTTTGGCGGCCGGAAAAGCACCGAGAGCTACCATAATGGAACACGGTTCACACTTCTATATTTTTCAACTGAAATTTTAGTCATGGACATAATATGAAATTGAAAGGTTAAACATTTTGGAATCAAACTGACAAGACAATGTTTAAAAAAAAAAAAAATGATAATTTTGATAAGTGACATTTGTTATCACTATCAAAAGAATGAAGTTAGGAAGGAAAATATTCAGTCATATAAATTCAAATCGTAATGAAAAATGTATCAAAATATCAATCGACAATTTTACACATTCACACGAGCAGAAGGAACACTGATTATTAAATAATTATGTAGTAAATTAACAAGCCAACATATTTAATAAAGTAAGCACCAATAATCTTTTTTAATTAGTTATAAATAGATTGTTTAAAATTGAATGCATTTAATATAACCAATTGGCAATTACCAACAACCATAATTAAATAATTATGGTTAAATATCGGTATATTTTTGTTTACTTTTTACTTGATCTAAAAAGTGTTTAAAGAATATATTGTAATCTAATATTGCCAATTGCCATAATAACAACTAAATACCAATACAATACAACCTATTAATCTAATGTATTAGGCTGTAAACTGGGATATATATTGATTAATTGATTAAATCCAACGAAATATATTCTATAAATATAATATATTTCATTAAAATATTCCAACTTTAAAAGCATCTATATTATTTTGATAATAATTAATTATAATCACGGCTATTGTTTTATTTCTCACAAATATTTCTATTATTTCTAAAATCCACTCATGATTTATGACAAGTATAATCAGATACAATTTAAATATTTTATTAAACGATACAATTTTTATTACATACCATTAACGGTAGGCACACAAAAACTTCAAAGACTTAATAATTGATATATTCAATAAAATTAAATGACAAATAACCAATTATGGATGCATTTTAATTTTTTTTAGATCGTTGTTTTAATCACTAAATAATGTTAACTGTGCATTTAGATCATTGTAAAACTTATTTTAATAATATCAATCACTTAAAATAATTTTTATTAAAATTTAAGTGGTACTTACTACTTACTAGAGAAATATTTCAACCTTTGCCCTTTACTCACAAAAAAGGTTTTATTTGAAACGTATGTAAAAAAGTGATAATTTTTTAAAAAGATAAATTTCACAAATACATTAACACTAAAACAGAATTATAAATAACAAACTAAAAAGGAATTACAGGAACAAAATTGATTTTGCTCATACTTCAATACTTCATAGACCTTAGTAAAGTTTATACCGTTCATACATCATACTTCATAATGCTATCACTACTATGTATACACCTACCACAGAACAACTATTATTGCTGATAACATTACGCGCCAAAAACGAAGCATTGATATTGTTGAACAAAAATAGTGATAGTGCTCTAATGCTCAATTCCTAATATCGATGTAATGATTAAATTCATGAATAAATGGATCGTTTTTATTTGGTTTTTTTTTCTTACACACTATACACTGCAGGACACAGGGTTAAGCCTTATTCCATCGATATAATTAAATATTTTTTCGACCTTTGTTTAATATAAAATTTATAAAAATAACATATTTAATATAATAATGTTATCAGATTTTTTTTTTAAATTATTATTATTTTTAGTGTTCACGATCTGTTTAAAAATAACAGTGAATCAAATAGGTATGCGTACATTCGTACACATTTTTTTTAGAGCTTACATTGTACAATTGTGTGTAGACTCAAAACCGATCATAAACTTACCATGTTCCCTCTTTATGCTTCACATCTTAATTCCTCTTACATTTTTACGCGTCATAGTTACGAAGATGTTTATTATTGTGACGTCAATCAAATTTTCTATACACAAAATAAATTATCATTAAAATTATTTTTTCAGTTAAACATTTTATTTTTTTAATCTTCGTTTAGCTTTAGTTTTTATTTTTATTTTTAAAAATAATTTATGTCAGGAAAACGTTAATTGTATATGTACCTGAATATTATCTAAATACACTAATATTAATGTAACTCAAATAATATATTCGGTGCAATGATAGTCTATTGAACTTATCTTATCTAATGGCATGCACTTTGTTCGATAAAACAGAGTTTGTATTGATTCGTTTTAATCGTAGTGTTGTAGTTATTAAATATGTGTTGTTGGGAAAAGATCTTACACATTTTTAATAAACTTATTAAAACTATAAAACATATGTATTACGTATAAATTTGATAATTGTTGTAGATTTCGTAAAAATTTTATTTTGCAAGAGTTCTTCTGTAAAAATGTTGAACAGTATTAAATCATTGAGGAGACGTATCATTTTCCGTAGTTGTCAATGTTCGACACATTTCTCTGGTGTTTCAAACGTGTCCGTGTTGAAATCAAACATCGATGTCCATTCAAAAGAATATCAGGTTAATAATTTATTCATACAATATTAGTAGATAACTCAAAGTGCTATTGTATAGTCTTTGAGTTAACAAGTGTTTAATTTTAGAACTGTAACTTGTAAGAAATTAAGTTTATTATATTACATTTTCGAGGAAGTTTATTAAAAAAGAATCAATGATCAAGAAAATATACAACTTTAAGTTATACATTTTAATTTTGACTTAGGAAAACCTAACAGCAATGGAAATGTTGGTGTATAATTTAAAAAAAGCCGTGAGCAGTTCGATTGCTGGAGGTGATGCAAAAGATAAATCGAGACACACGTCCAAAGGAAAGCTACTAGTACGTGATCGTATAGATTATCTTTTAGATACGGGTTCGCCATTTTTAGAGTTGTCTCAATTAGCTGGACATGATCTGTATAAAGAATCTGTTCCATGTGGTGGAATTATTACCGGTATTGGCCGTATTTCTGGGTACAACTTTTATTAAATATAAATTTATCAATTGAGTTAACAATTCAATAATTGTTTTTTGTTTGCCAATAGGAAGGAATGTATGATTATCGCCAATGACGCTACAGTGAAAGGGGGATCTTACTTTCCTATCACGGTAAAAAAACATTTAAGAGCGCAGGAAATTGCTAGCGAGAATAATTTACCTTGCGTTTATTTGGTCGACTCTGGTGGTGGCTATTTGAAAAAACAAGCAGAAATATTTCCCGACAGAGAACATTTTGGGAGAATATTTTTCAACGAAGCTATAATGTCTTCAAAAAATATCACTCAAGTTAGAAAGTTCAAATTATATCAATTTACATTTCGTTGCTATAATATTATATTGAAAGTATTGACAAATCACACTAATGTTTCAGATAGCCGTAGTGATGGGGAGTTGTACGGCAGGCGCTGCTTACTTGCCTGCCATGGCTGATGAGAGTGTAATTGTAAAAAAGACCGGGACAATTTTTCTTGCCGGTCCTCCGTTAGTAAAAGCTGCGACAGGAGAAGTGGTGTCTGCCGAGGATCTAGGTGGTGCTAAACTTCACTGCTCGTAAGACTATTTACTATTGTGTATTTATTATTCTTATGTTGAATATGAACATACGTACAACACCCACGCACCGTTATTAGGTATGCGGCGTTAAATTTACGTGTAGTACTATTATTCGTGGTCATTGTCCATCTACCACAAGCTGATGATTTGTCAAGAGTTTATGTCTATTATGCTTGTTATAAATTCGTGCTGTAGACTCCACTGTTTTCATATGTTGTTGTTTGTTTTCATTTAGAGTGTCTGGAGTTTCTGATCATTATGCCAATGATGATTACCACGCATTACATATAACTAGAAACATCATTAACAATCTGAACAACAGCAATAATAAACAAGGTATAAGTAGCATTACTGATGTGCCCGAGCCACCATTATATCCTGGCGAAGAACTGTATGGCATTGTTGGTGATAATTTAAAAAAGAACTATGATGTAAGAGAGGTATGTAGTATTCTTTGATTTTATTTGGTAAATTTTTTTTTTTTGTGATACCATAATAATAATAATATGTGTAGGTTATTGCAAGAATAGTAGATGGGTCTGTATTTTCGGAGTTTAAAAAAAATTACGGAGAAACACTGGTAACAGGGTTCGCTAAAATCTGTGGTTATCCTATCGGTATAATTGGTAATAATGGTGTGCTATTTTCTGAATCTGCGTTGAAGGTACGAACATAATATACTAAGATATGTCTCTTTAAAATCCTTGTTTCTTATTTAACTGATGGTTATTAGAGTCTATTTAAATTTAATATTTATTATTGTTTTGAAAGTGTTGACTATTTATATTGTTTTAAATGGCTATACAGGGAACACATTTCATTGAACTATGCTGCCAACGAAATATTCCGTTGTTATTTTTGCAAAACATAACTGGTATGGTTCTTTTATTGACAATATTTTAATTTAAAATATATAGATTATTATGAAATATAATCCATTAATTGATAATCATCAATTATATGCTAGGATTTATGGTTGGAAAGGATGCCGAAGCGGGTGGTATTGCTAAAAACGGCGCTAAAATGGTTACAGCTGTATCCTGTGCATCTGTCCCTAAAATTACCGTAGTGATCGGTGGTTCTTATGGAGCTGGCAATTATGGAATGTGTGGTCGAGCGTATGGGTAGGTAATACAACTATCGGGAATAAAATTGTATTGATATAAAAAGGGACCGGTCCAATGTTTGATCTATACCGATAAACGGCTATCTACGATAAAGCGTTAAAGGTAGAACATGTGATCTACCGATAAAATACCTATATTTTACACTATATAACTAAACCTATATAATTATCGATATGATATGAATTTTACGACTGTATTGCATTTTTAAATACATTATTGAAACATTCAGTTACCATTTAGCGTTCATTCGTGTCATTTCGTATGTTGGTGAATTTTTTCCATTTTTTTTTTTTGTAACTATAGTTTTGTAAAGATTTAAATTTTAAAATGAATTCTTTTACAACAATGGGGTATTTATATAGAAATAAAATTATTGATGTCAAGTCTAAGTATAATATAAAAGTTAATGGTGCAGCTCTACTATTAGACCGCCAACTTAAAGTAGAATGGTGGCGGTCATGCTACCAGATACAAACTCAAATATTTGACGATTTTTTATCATATTTAAAAAAAATACTTTTGCAATATAAATACATCAAGCAACATTATAGCAAATTAATCACAAATTTGATCAGCTATTTATTGGTAGATCATATATAGGACTAGCCATTCATTGATAGATCATACATTGGACCAGCCGTTTATCGGTAGATCACACATTGGACCGGTCACCTATAAAAATTATTTGAAAAATGTGATTTCAATGGAGACCAAATTAATAATATTATATATGTTTTTAAATGTTAGCATAGGCGAAACTACGGGTCAGGCCAGTCAGGCCATGGCCTGACCTAATACTGACTAAAAATATGTATATATTATATATTTTAATAATTATTTAGGCATTATAAATAATATATTTATACATGTAAACGTATACATTTGTACGTTTTATATAATACTCAGACCCGTATTTAAAAATTTGGCGCCCCCGGGCATATAATTTATGCCCTCCCCCCTAAAAAAAAAAAAAAAAAATAATAATATAATATAACACTTATTATTTCGTCCATAATTGAGATTTTTTAATATTAAAATATAACTTATAAATGAAAATAATAATACTTTTTTTAATTAACATAATCATAAAAATATAATTTTAATAGAAATATTTTTATATTTTTCATTTGGCCTGACCAAATAAAAGTGTCTAGTTTTGCTTATGAATGTTAGTGTTATGCTTATAGACCAAGATTTATGTATATGTGGCCCAATTCTCGAATCAGTATAATGGGTGGTGAACAAGCTGCTGGAGTACTTGCACAAATTCAAAGCGAGAAGAAAATTAGAGAAAAAAAACAGGTGAAACTACATAATTTAATTTTAATCGTTAAATCGTTATATTATATTTTTTGTGATTTTTTTAGTTTTCAAAAGAAGAAGAAAAAATGTTAAAAGATCCGGTGATAAGACAGTTTGAAAAAGAAGGGAATCCGTTTTATTCAAGTGCAAGGTAAGAATATCACAGTCATGAGGACAAATGCAATATTTTTCATTCCGCTTGTGATAATAACGTCTATAAAAACAGGTGTTGGGATGATGGCATTATCGATCCAGTTCAAACGAGGCAAGTGTTGGCGTTGAGTTTGTCTGCCATTCATAATTCGCCCGTGCAGCAGACCAAATATGGAATTTTCAGGATGTAGATATAGGTAGTCGATTATAAATTTATAACGTTCCAATTTTAAATTGTACCAAAACAATTATGTACGATATGGCCACTCCGAGATACTGTAAACAAATCTGTGTGTTTAAAGTTTGGCTACAATTTACTTTGAACAGTTTTATTTTGTTTACAACTCACAGTTGTTATGTAAGCGCGGTCCATAGTAAAATAACCACCTACAGTTATTTTGGGTGAATCGGACTGGATTGTTTTCAAAGCTGTGAAAATCTAATTGTTTTATTTATAGTTATCAAAATATATATGATTTGTTAAAATATAATTTGTGTGTTATGATATTGATCAAAGTAATTATTAAATTCTTGCTGAGAATTACCTGCTCTTGAGTTTCTAAACTAAACATACTGCAGGCCATCGACTGTACCGCCACCTTTGTTTTGAATCCTACCTAAGAGAAAATCTACAGTGGTTATATTATATTAATTATATTATACTTATATAATATATTACATTGTTAATTTTTTTGAAATATAAGCACAAAGAATACAATACATTGATGGTGTATGCGTTTATACAGACTGTAAATGTGTTAAAGAACATACATTTAAAATTATTTTATTAGGCGTTTTCTTTTTAATTTCTTGTATTATGATTTGCCTGTTTTTATACATAATATGTATATGTATTATACATATATAATGTACGATGTTGTGTCTAGTTCTCGATCATACAAGATATGTTTTTAAATTATACATTTTCTTAAATACATTTATTAGATATAAGGGACTTAAAAAACTGGGACTAGTATTTCTGGAATTGATATAGAAAATTTAAACATCTTTGTAAAACCTATACACTCTTCACTTCCTTGAAATGGCCTGGGACGTTGAAAGTAATCGATTTGCTTGGGAGCCCCTTAAACGCTCAAATGACTTTACCGTTGTATTTATGGTCAACACATACTTGAGTAGTGACCGAATATGCCGCCTCGCAGAGAACGATCAAATTCAAAATAGACCACACAGCGGTCGGAAAGTATATGTTGTAGTGAATCGATTGATGCTGGCCTATGTACAAGCCAGCAATTCCGTAAAACGCTTGTACGACGATTAAGGACTGTATGAAGAAATTTAAATCGTACTGGCCTTGGCCGGTCTCGATCAGTCTTTCGGTCATATGCGAAAGTTTTCGCCACAGTTCCACGTAACGACCAAACACGTGTGGTTCCAAAGCCATGCCGGTCATCTTATTCGAAGAAGTCGCAGCCGTCGTCTGTATTTAATACACGAGAACAGTAAGTTATATAATTAAAAATATTTTACGAATAGAACTCCATTATATCTGTGCAGACTTCAGTTATATGTATACCTATTATGAATGTGTTCCGTTTTTTCACCGGAGGGAATTTATGAATGCTGCTGGCCCCACCGAAGAAAAATTATGTCGTGCCTGGTCGTAGTACTATATTTTATAGTACTTTTATTATTTTACCAAATGTAACATTAGTTTTACCTAATCTACAAGTTAAATTTTAGCGATTTCTGTGTCAGTGACGACGCACTAGGCCATATGACGGTAGGTATGTTTGGATATTTCTTGAATCTAGAGTATTGCCAATTTTTATAATATTATAGAATATATTTGGATATATTGATAGGGCTTGTTACAATTTATTTGAGTTTTTAAATTATTAACCCGTTTTTAATTAGCAGACCAATAAAAGTTTTTAAATACATCATTCGGAATGATTCTGACATTTTCGGCATACTGGATAATATATGAAACATGCTTCAGCAGTTCAGTACGTTTATAGACACCGTAATTTAGATAGTCTTGGGTCAAATATCTGGTTGTATTTGCATGAGCATTTTGATAGGTACTTACTTATGTAGTCTCATTCGCATACGACTTACTAGTAATCGTTCGATCAACTTCTCCGAGGCATTAGCCAAGAGGTGGCAATCAGTAACCCACAGGACGGTCGTGAAGTTTGTGTAAAAATAAATGAGCCAATAGGCGTACACGTAAGCGGGCGTAGTCTGAGACGTCAAGACACAGTTCACGGCCAACTCGAGCGCCGTTACGATTATACCGCAGACGACTATTGTAAGGATAAAACTAGACGAGCCGATATTCAATTTCGAGAAAGTGTACTGCTCGTATTGGATCTGGAAATATAAACGATATTAATAATTTAACCACCAATGTCAACCGTCATGACGTATAATGTCGATATTATGTTATAATTAGATTTAGGGAATTCAAGCGTTTGCATATTTATTTGAAAAAATAATAAAATAGCAGAGCCAGACAGAAGTACTGTTATGAATTCATGATGCAAGGAATTTAGATCGTAAATTTTAGTTTGCATATATTTACATATTTCACAGTTATTAATTTTTAGAACATATTTTATCCGCATATAACTTTTAAGTGCTATTATAAAAGGTCATACTATATCATACATTCATACCCACTCGTATAATATATATATATGCCATGTGTTAATTATATATGATGCAATTTTAATCGCGTTTCTCGATTTCCATTGTTTAAATTCTTTGTATTTCAGTTTTATCATTATCAAGCATTAAGTTTGATCAATAGTTTTTAAATCAATCGAAATACAATTTTTTACGTAAATACCATTAACAACAACAAAATAATAATAATAAATAAGAAATAAGTCAATTTTTCAGTAAAATAATTTTAGTGCATATTTAATACTTTTTATACTTTGTATGCTTTTTATGTTTTATTTGTACTTTTTTTAAAAGTCCGTAAGCCTAGTTATTACCTATATATTTTGTTAGACAATTAAATTTAGGGTGTGCGCATGAAAATATGTATACCTACCGTATGTTCATTATATATCGAAAAGCATTTGTATTATAATCGTATTTTCATATTTTCCATTATACATCAATTAAAATGTAATATCCCCAAGTCTAATCAGCATGCCTTATTAAACTTAAGGATAAGCCGCTTATCTGTTTTCATACGTAAGGAGCACCCAGTAAGTAATCAGTACGATTCTACGTAACACAATTAAATAAGATAAAATAAATAAATACCACTTTAGTTTTAACCACTATACTTTGTTATAACAGTGATAATTTTGAAAGAATAATATAATAATAATTATGAATTTAATGGATTTGAGAGAGACTCTGTTGGACAAACACCGACTGACTGCCTACTCGCAAGCCAAGCGTGGTCGGTCCGACTCGCCATCGCCCAGAACTGTCTATGCAGCATTTTAGCGTGTGACTTGGCTCTGTCCCACGGGTGTACAGTCAATTTTTAATACAAACTTGCTTATTCTACGCATTACATGAAATAGTACACTGTCTTTATGATATTTATATAATAATATGAACTAATAAATGACACGGGTTTATAACACAGAGCACATTTGATGGGATAATCAGTTTGCATTTTTACACATTTTTTACATTTTCAAATTTTCAATGTTACAAAAACAAAACATTAGTGATGTGTAAAAATATAGGCGCTAAACGGATTTCTACCGTATTATTTATGAATCTACATTAATTTTTAAAAATAATACATAGTTTTACAGAACCCGTAAACTTCTTATGGGCAGATAAAAAATACCAGCTTCTAAGAAAAGATAGATTGTATAAATAAAACACGTCACCCTATATTTAAGTGTCGATTCATTATTTCTTGGTTTAGATACCTGATATCAGTGCTGCGATTAAACACCACCCGGCGCTGGTAGCAGTTGGATGGGTAACCAAATGATACTATAGTGGCGTCGTCCTACACCCATGCTCACGTGTTTGACTCCCAAGGTTACTCATACTAATATAAAACCAACAAAAACCCAAGTGGAGGACTAATGGCCTCAGTTGCCGGGCCCTTCATAAAAAAAGACCAATTAAAATTACCTGATATTCTCGCCAAAGTTGAAAATATTTCTCTCTGTTCTCGTGTGCTCTGCATGCCAGCAAGGGATTCAACACAATGACACTGATCGACAACGACGTAATCAATACGTAGTTAATACTATCCATAGTGACGTTATCTACGAACGGCTTCAGAAAACTTTTGGTGTGCATCAAGTCGTAGAAAACGAAACAGGAAACAACATAGAACGCTGCTGTATACATCCATTCTAACAACACAATATTATTATGTTTGCCTGGGATAACCGATGAGAATTTCTCATGAGCTAAAAAAGAAAAAAATGTATTTATCCGTTCACTAATTTGTTCATGTTAAAACGCAGTTGGCTTTTATTTCAGTGGTTTATAATAGAATTATAGTAAGTAAAGCTTATACAGCAGCAAACAATGCCAGATTTGCATATTGAATACTTACACGGCATTCTCGTGATGATGCACACCGACCGAAGTAAAAAATTCAAGTATTTTATTTTTTTCAAATAAACAAAGTTCTTATTAAATTCCATTATTCGGGTATATACTTATAGATATAAGGTAAAAATTAAAAGTACTTTAATGTAATGGAACAAATAAACAAATTTAAATTATGCTGTATTTTAAGTTTTATATATTTTTCGAATTAACTTCTATTATACCATTTATGTTAAAACTGAATACGTCAATGGGTCTACGAAGTACATATAATTTATATGAGAAACTACTATAACTACTTGTGTATTAATATTATACATTTCTTTGCAGTTGGTCAATAACAAAAAAAAAAAAAAGTTTAAATCTATATTTGAAAGCATTTTAACTCAGTTGAAGATACAAAGTTAATAGCATGAGCAACACGTAAATTATGCACAATTGCAGATACGTGCGTGATTCCCATCATACTACATATATTATTGTCTATTTTATTATTCATTTCGATAATATTTTAATATTAACGGACAACGGTTAATGATATATGGGTATTAAACCTGCAATTAAAAATGAGGTCGAGAAAAATAATTATAACATGTCTGTGTCGCCTGTCAATGATCGAACACGAACTAACACATATTCACCATCCGTAGAGGAATTCAAAATTTAAAATTAAAATAATTTATAGCACATTATGTAATGCAAATTTGAAATTTTTTTGTTATATGTTCAGACATAAAAACGGTTTCTCAGATTGCGAAGAAAGACTAGGTATTACTAACCAGATCGTTGGTTTATCTTTACTCTTTATACACATATTTATTTATATATATATTATGTATATTTCATTATACACTGATTAAAATATCGATCGTTATAATAATTAGGGCGAGGTCATGTGAATGTTTATTGTTTACGACCTAAAAAACTGTTAAAAATGTGTCTAATTATACCTTAAAATTATCAAAATATGCTATTAAATACGACATAAAAAAAAGTTATAATATATGGTATTCATCGGGGGTGCTTAGAGCGATATCTATCGATTTGTGTGTACATCACATATTATATAAAAACCACGAAAAGATTATCTTGTGCAAATATCACCGACGACGATAATATTTCATAATTTCATCTTATTTCAAAGATTCAATTTTAATATATTAAAAATATTAAAAGTCGATTTAACATATAGGATAATAATATTATTGAAATGACCTACTGTTGCCTTAGACATAATATTAACTATCAAACATTATGCAAAATACTGTAAAAAAGATCCTATGACATTGATGTACCTAAATTGCCTACATATAACGCCGTTTAGTCGGGTTTAGCTTGTTAAAAAATTATTCAGAGTAATAGTATAATACTTTGAGCCTCTATATCCTCGGCTATATTATTTAATATATTTAAAACATCGATATTTCAAAAAAAACTTAGATGTTATAATGCCATACATATACATATATACATCGTATCTTATAACGCAGCAGATATATGCTATCTGCAGGTATAAAAGTATTATTAATAATTAATTACCATTGGGCTTTGATTATGAAGTTGTAATTATAATAAATATTTTCTTATCAATGCTACATATGTAAAGCTAATCATCTGGTACCTAATTGATTTAACACCTTTAAACGGAATTTTAAATTTGAATAATTCCTAAAATATTGATCTGAAATTGGATTACGTTACATCAAAAATTCCAGAAAAATTAACTGAATATTATTTCACATAGAAAATTGGTATTCCTATTAGAAAAAACAATATTTGTATTGCCATAGAACATACCTGGGTTTCCACTCTGTATATTTGATTAAAATCATTCATTTTTGCCCTAATCATATAAAGATATCTTTATATTATATTACGGTATATAATAATATGTTTATGATTTTTCCGTTGGTTCGTTGATGGCCAAACTATTCCATAGAGCAGCGTTTCTCAACCTGTGGTACACATACCACAAATGGTACATGAAAACATCACGCGGAGAAAATCCCCTTTTATAAAAAAAATTGGAATGAATCATTATTAACATTAAATATTATTTAATTATTATTTTTTAATAAATATCATTTAACAGTGATTTAAGACTTAAAGTTACCAATATGGAACCCAATGTTGACGTCATCGTCTGTTCAAAATAAACCAACCATATCTACTCGTAATTGAAGTAAACCATAATAATTATGATAATGATTCTACATATTTAATTGAATTTCTCTTTTTAAATTTAAATTAAATACATATAGTATCATAATCTTATTCTGTACTCATAAAATAAACGATAAACGTATACATTCCGTGTGTTCCTCAATACACTTGATGATTAATCAGATTGGCCATCTGATGTTTTTTGATGTTCCTCGAAAATTCTAAAAATCAGATGGACAATCTGATTGCTCCTTGATGAATCCGATAGCATACCTACTGAACAGGGTGGTGCGCGAAGCGATGCCATGATAAGGTTTTTTTTAGTGTTCCTTAATCATCAATCCGATGCTTCATCAGTTGGAAAACTAAATGAATTATCATAATTATTGAGGAACCCACGGATTATTAATAAGCAAAATAAAAAGGTTAGGTGATACGTGAATATAAAAAGGGAAAGAACCGCAGGCTACCATAGAGTATTTTACTGTAAAAGCACGGCTACAAATAATTTTTAATCTTAGATCATATACACTGGATAGTGCTACGATTTAAAATCTTGAAGCATAGCAGTTCGAGCCCGAAGTCATCATTGGACATGTGCAAACCTATTTTATGATAAGAGATTACTGATGAACACACAAAATACAAAATAATAGTTGTCGTGACACACTTATTCATTATACATATTATAATTTATATTTTCCATTGAGTGTTTGAATTGAGTTCCTTTACTAAGACTGAAAATTAATAAAATTGCCAAAATGAATAAACTTGGCAAGGCCCACAAATGTTGTATTTTATGTCTAAAATCGTCAATAAAAGTACCGGGTCTTAAATTACATCACTAATAATTAAATAATAGTCATATAAATTACAAATATAAAAGCAAGTTTGTGTAACATTTCATTTTTTTTTCACTTCAAAATTTTCCAAGAGATATCAGTACCTTATCAGTAATCACACATTACCAGAGATATTAAACTTTCTGTTAATTTTCTGTTGCTAAAGAATTATTGCCAAATAATAAGTTTTTGAAATATATCCTAACTTATCGATTTTCACTGGATCATATAAAATTATTATTTTCTCATATTAGAAAAAGGTATAGACTAAATAACAATCCAAACGTTCTCCAATTTAAAACTGCTATAAAACAAATTATTTTAAAAAATAGCATTACTTCTTCACTATGTGCAAATAGTATTGCTCTTGATGATGATCCTATAGGGAACATTTTCGATATTAAATGGGCACAGAAAAAGATACACCTTACTGAATCAGATATCAATAATCAAGAATTTGAGTGTGTAGAAAATAATTATGATGAGCTCGGGGATGAGATGTTATTAAATAAAATATCAATTATGGATAGTAATAGTTCTAATTTATATGACCAAAAGTTAAATATATTATATTATATAGCAGGCTTTGTTGTAAAAACAATTTCATCGAAAATTTTCTGTATTTCTTGCAAAAAAAGCTGATTAAAGATAATTATACAAAATTTGTTGATATTAAATACTTTGGTGGTTTAGTTTCAGCATCATCTAGTGTTTTTGAAATAATTAAAGAGATTGAAAAAAAAAAAAATTTATTTTAACTAATAACTTAGGTAATATGAATGTTACGAAAATATCAACAAAAATCATAATATTAATTAAAAACTACTTTTCTCTCAATCCTCAAATATTTAGTGAATAAGATTACGAAGAGAAATATATGTTGTCAAGCCCACATAAATTAGAATTAATTAAATTAGTTGTTAGCATGTACTTAAAAATAAGATTTCATGCATTTGCAAAAAATCATTCTCTGGCTATAAATTGCACTAGTAAAAGAAATAAATTAAATAAACTTGTCTTGTTTTTAAACCAATAAAATTTAATTTACATATTGTATATATAAATTACTTTTATTATTTTGTTTATTATATTTTAATATAAAAATAGAGATATTAAACAACAAATTTAATTTAATATTACTGGAACTTTTAAAGAAAGGAGGAATTACTCTAATGATAAACTTAAAACAGCTGATAAATAAAATATGGAGAGAAAAAACAATAAAGAAACATACATAACCATATGATTGCTTTATGTTTACCAATAAATAATTATTAATAATGTTCGTTTAACTTTTTGTTCTGTCACTTAAGTTATAAACTCAAACTTAAATATTTATTGAAAAGTTTCCATGTTCATTTTATGAAGATATAATTTTAAATAAAGATATTTTTACTAAGGATCATAACTATTAATTAATACTAGTAACAGATTATGTTTCTTACAAATTTTAAGAATCGAGGCAAACTGAAATTTGTTTCAATGTTTATTTTTTAAATAATATTATTCACTGAAAAATGTTATTTAGCATATTCTTTAAACATAAAAAATAACAACTTTAAAAAAGATATTATATTAAAAGTTCAAAGACTGTTTTTGAATAGAGTAAAAAATGTATATCCTATTCATCCAGTTATTGATACATGCACTTAAGAATTACACGAAATGAAAATTGTAAAATTAATATCTTCATATTATTGTACTTTAAGAGTGCATACTCAGTGTAAACAATTAATACAGCAAAAACAAGGTTCAAAATCATCCCTTAGGCATAAATTAAACAAACTAATTTTATTTAATCATGCATGTTTAATCTTAGTTATATAATATTGACATTAATTATATTATAAATTATAATCAATGACGATGGTAACATGGTTACAAAGTTATTTTGTGTGTTATAATAACCAGTTTATTTAATTAAATATTTAACTTTTATTATTACCTATTCAATATTTTTATTTGTATAATAAAATACTATAGGTATAACCAGTGGCGGTGCGTTAGGCAAGACGGAAACGACATCTCTCCAATAATATGTACATGAAAAAAAAAATTGTTTTAAATTATTTTCAAGTATTTGTGTAATTTATAATATGTGTAAATAATATACTGTTGTCAACTATATTATAAATTAAATATTTAATCTATGGTTCTAGATACTAGTCTCTGCCAACGGGTGACACGTTATTCGTTACGTATATTTGTGTAGTGCGTTATCTTGTACATTATATCTTGTAGCGTTTTTGATCAAATATTGAAATAATGGAATCAAAAAATTGTATATTAGATGAATTATTAAATAATGATTTTCATTCGTTTACATAAAAATTTAGTCTCCCATAAATTTTATTCATGCGCCGCTATTGGGTATGACTTCAGCCCTCTTGTCTGTCTTGTCATTGGAAATGGGATTAATCATGATATTATTCGTTCCTAGATTATAAATCTACAATATTAAGTTAAGTTAGGAAAGTAGGAAATATAATAATCGAGGTAAGTAGTGTAGTAACTTTTCTTTCAATTTTGAATAATATTACAAATACTATGTTTTTATTTTAATAAATATTATTTTACTAAAAATAAAATTGTCGTTATCTTATATGCTTAGTTATGAATTAAAACCTAACTTTCAATTTTCAATTTAATTTATTCTGAACATTAAACATACAATTAACTGCAACTTCCTTTACATTTATATGACAAATATAGACGTTCACAAAAAAAGCATTTCTCAATACTAGTAACTTGTTATATAATAAATTATACTTATCTACCAATAAACTATTTATTTATCGTTTAATTGTTTATATTCTACTAAATTAATCATATAAATTTTGTGGAAGTTATAAAATAAATAATGAGATACCAAATTTTAAGAATCAAACTAAAATAATTTCGCGGTAAATGAATTTAAGATATTAGCACCATGTGTAAAACAAAGATAGTAACACCATTAGTATGTCCCACCTCGTTCTAACATACCGTTTCGGGTAACACTGCTTGGTGAGCATTCCAGTTATCATATAGTTCAATTACATGATCTAAGTTTTTAATCTTTAATTATTGGAAATCATGAATGATAACAGTGTCGGCTAGTGATAAACTGATAATGTATTACATTAATTAGAAATCCAATAGTTGTCTATAATTGTTACAATTTTGGCATTATGTATGATTTTTGATTTATAATTTTCCAACACTTATACAACATTCCATTTCTTATAGTCTACAACGTTTTCTATCTTATGATTTAGGTTTGTGTCAATTATTTGGTTGTGTTCATTTGAAAAATATAATTCTCACCGACAATGACTTTGTATCATTTCGGTAACTGTGTTACTTTATTATATGTACCTTATTATTTAACATATAAGTATGCAAATCTGTAAGTATACCTCAACTTGTACTTGTTACACTTGTGATTTTTATTTTAAATTCTCAGGTCTGAATATGGAGCATTTTGGAAATGTATACAAGGTGGTATTATTTACGCGTTCACACAGCTGTGTAAAATGTTGATCTTAGCAACATTTTTTCCAGCCAATGAAGCATCTATAAATACTTTAAGCTTATCGGTAATATTATGCAAATCATTAATATTTCTTAATTCCCTTTTAACGACAATATATATATTATATGTGTTGATTAATTTGATTTATCATTTTTAGAATTTTTTCAAAAGCTCAATTGACTTAGCAGATATTGCTGGTATTTACTTTATATTGCAAAGCATTCCAGGCAAGGGACATGCCAAGGTGATGACTGCTGGCATTGGATGGGCAGGTGCTGAAATATTATTAACGAGATTTCTTCTGTTATGGGTGGGAGCAAGAGGCACTGAATTTGATTGGAAGTACACTCAAAAATGTCTAGAATCTAATATAAATTTGGTAAGAATCATTTTTTTTTTTTAATATTTTTGTATTCAACAGAAGGTAATTAATATGTTGAGTTATATTTATAACTATAATAGTTATTAATAAACCTTGCACAATTTAATATAAGTAATGTTCCATGAATACATTCCCATTCTAACGATAGCTCAATACTGATGTAAAAAATAATGTGTCCTTTGTTTCAGTCACAAGTATTTTCTTATACTAACCAATACTGAATTCCTATTAATTTCAATAAATTCTTACATTTCCATCTGACATACCATTGGGTCAACAACCATTAATACAATTCATTATATTGTTAATAAAATATTTTTCTTTAGATTGATAAATATATTTTTACCATTATTATTTATTACTTGTACAGAGTAGGTCAAGCCTATGACAATGATAAATTTTATCAGTTTATTGATAATTTGAGGACTTGGTTGTGACTTAAGGTTGTAACCATCACTTGAATTTTCATGGAGAATCTTTGTTTACTCTACCTGACATAGAAGATTAAATATCCTAAATTTTAGAATTTTTGTTGTTACTTTTCGTATACACACATTTTTCAACAACATAAAATGCAATTAATTTATAAAAATAGTTAAATTTTACTATCGTTTTTTGTGTATAAGGATACTGTAGGAAATTAACAATCTGCAATTATCCTTCTTGAATAGAACATCCTTTTTTTTAATAAGATCATTTTTGGCCAAGGTTTTTTTAAGCTTAGAATCGTTATCCTTATACTCGACTTGCCAATTTTATGAATCCCTCAAAGAAATTCATGGAAATATTAACTACTTTTTTTTTTTAGCTAATTGTATTTTTTTAGATCTATGTATATTGATTATTTTTGTTGTTATATAGATGCACCATATAATGACTGCTGCATTAGTTTGGCTATGGTCTAGACATGACTTATCCAAATTACAATCAAAGTTTTCACCGTTTACAGCAGTCACCATTCTTCTATTATTGTCTGTGTACCGTACAGTTGTTATTGATTCTTTTGCTGCTTGGCTTTTAATTGATCCTTGGTCAGTAATTGCCATCAAAGGAATTTACACAATTGTTATTGGTTTAGTTATGTTAAAATACTACACTAGACTCTCAACTTTAATTGGAATGTATTAAAAGGTAAAAAAGGAATGATACATGTTTTCAAAATAAAAATATTTATATACTTAATTGTTGTATTATATTATGTAATTGTTTGGAATTCTTTAATAATTATATTAAACAAAAATAAATTATAAATTGAGTACATATACATTTTTACAGAATATTTTTAAATATTGTAGTTATTCAAAAGAATCTGAGGACATGGTGGTGGTTTCGAGTTCCACGAGGTCCATTCAACTGCAATTAAACATTGAATTTTATGAAGATTGATGAATAAATACAAAAATAATTTTGAGGCAAATACAAGAGATCCTAAAGGATTCTCAAGAACTTTTGTTTAGAAATCTAAGAACTTACCGTTCTGAAATTATCCCTTTCAAAACTGTCATTCTGTTCTAATTTATTTTTCAATATAGACTATAAACATAAAAAATTTAATTATTCTAATATCATATTTTGATCTATTCTTTTTTTTTTATATAAAAATAACATAACAACTATAATAACTAACATAACTTAGTATATTATAGTATATTAAAAACCTATTGAATTATCTTTAAACATTTTCTTCAAAAATTTACCATTTGTAATTTTTTTCTCTTTTGGGGCTGTCCTTTATTTAATGGTTCCCATATTTTAACAGTGTTATCTAATCCACTAGTTGCTAAAGTTGGCATATGTGGATGTCCCTCCACTACATTAACCTGAAAATCAAAATAATATTACATGTGCTATGTAATTAATTAAAGAAAAATATTTAAAATATTTAACTTACAGCTCCTTTTGAATCTGCATGTTTTCTTTGAACTATAGCTTCAGTTTTCTTATCCCATATAAATAAATATCCACAGTCTGATCCAGATATCACAAATTCACTTCTAGGTCCATAAAAGTTGACACCTTTTACTAAAATCAAATTAAATGTTATTTTAGAAACTTTTAAGGATTAAATAAAAAACTTTAATAAAATTAATAATTATATACTTGTCTTATTATTTGTATGACCACCATAACGATGTATAAAAGATTCAGCTGAACCATTAACATCAAACAGATAAATATCATCTTCACTATAGGAACCTAAGATTTCCGTTCCACTATAATTATAAACAGCAGATGTAATAACTGACTTGTATCCAGATGGTCTTTGATGAATTACATCATTATCATCTTCACCAAATAGCTGAAAATTATTAAACTGCTGAAGAGTTCAATCATTTTTTAATATGTCAACTTACTCCATCAGGAGGATAACGGCGTTGGAATAGTTTTATTGGTCCATTTGATATTCTTCTTTTGTCGTACATTCTTATACACTCATCATTACCATGTATTATAAACTCAAATGGATTCATAGGATTTATGTCAATACCGTATATTTTCATATTATCTCCATGAGCATTTTTGATATGCAGTATACTAATCAACATAAAAAAATTAAAAAAAAATATAAAAAACATACATTTTGATGAAATAAACTCACTATAAATTATCTATTTAATGTATATTAAATAAGAAATTCAATATTTACATTAATTTATCTATTCATACTGAAAAAATACTAATTGTACTAGATAATATTAAAGGAAATATTACTTATTACATTTACATAACTTATCATTAAAATAAACATATTAAACACTAATGGTATATATTATACAAATATTTTTAGAATATTTAAAATTTTTAGACACTTATAAATAAAAATAATTCAAATACATATACAGTAAAATTTGTTATCTTTATAACACAGTTTGCAAACATTAGAAATACTAACTAATTGAAAAGACTTTTAGACTATGGATTTCAATACATAGTGTTCAAAAAATATATAGGGTGTAAGATCTTATAATCAAAACATCTAGGTCTGGATTTACCTAATTTTTTTTTATTTGGAATACTTGATAGCATTATGGTCATTCCAATTTTGTTTTTTTACATTATTATTATTTAAATATAATTAAAAATAAGTTAAAATAGCTAAGTATACACTAATACAAATAAAAAAAATTAAAAATTCCAACATATATCACTGAATTCAAAGGATTTATTGAAGTAATAAATTTACATAAATAAAAAAAAACAACTATTTGATAGCTATATATATTATATAAAATTAAATTGTTTGTGTATGATAAAAATGATTAAAATGATGTATTTTTATGTTTAAACACATATTATTTTAAATATGAGAGATATTAAAATTTTATACTTTTATACTACTTCTGTATATTATAATGTGACAACACAATAAATAAAATAATATTTCTTACTTGGTAATTATTTCATTTTCATTAATAGGCGATTCACGAATATCAATATTCTTAACAATGCCATCTTCTCCACAACTGAGAACCACAAATGGTACTTCATGATGTACCCCAAGCTTATTGCATTGGTGATCATGGTGTGCTACTATTTTACTATAAATAACATCAGAATTATTCACAGCAGACAATAAAATAAAACCGTCCCGTCCAGTTGATACAATACGAACATCTTGAGTTGTGAGAAATTTTGTCTTAAGATAAAATAATTAATTATGAACAATTAATTATATGAGTACAAACAAAAATATAAAAAACAAATTTACCTGAAAAATATTTTTAGTATGTGGACTATTATATTTGAGTTTGTACATTCCTTGAGACCAGTCCCAAAGACATATTCTACAATCATCTGATCCACTAACTAATAAATCGCCATTGTTATTAAAATCGAGAGAGTTAACACAACCCTCATGGCCTTTTATTAATTGTCTACTCAGCTTGAGTTTTTGTACCGCAACCTCAGATTGATAAAATTTGTTATTCCACATAGCACGTTTATCATAGTGACCAATCTCTCTATAATATGATTTTATCATTTCATTGTTTAATATATAAAATATTAACTTAAAAACCTTCTATATAATTCTTTAGGAATACACCAAGAATTTTGCTTAGTAGCAGTTATATTGATTTGTTTGCTAGTCTGTCCTCCTATCCTTACATATGGTACAAATAAAGATGAACTTCTTGAACTATGAGATGAGGTATCTGATTGAGTATCTGATTCGTCAGAGGTATTATGTAATGCCACTTCGCCCTTAAGTATAATAAAATTAGTAGAATAATAATAAAAAAAAATCTAATTAATAAGATCAAAAACCTTACTTCGCTAGATGAAGAATCATATTCAATATGATCAAGCATTTCAACTGAACTACTATCCTCATCATCTAAATCCCTAATATCATCATATTCAAATAGAGGAGCCCATCGATCTCCTCCTAAGTAATGATTAAAAAATTGAGATGCTCCATTGTTATTGTCACTATCTGTAGACTCAGACTCGGAATCAGACATTTTTCTATGAAAATTATTTTTAATAATAAGTATAATAAATACAATATACAGAAATTTGTTGTTAAATCAAACAATTTATATGGTAAAATTATATATAAAAAAAAAAATCCTTTTCACATAATATAGTTTGACATTTATGATTATTAGCACGTACATTAAATTTATACTTCTTTGTTGATGAGTAAAGCATAATATATAAATTTAGTTATGTATTAAGTAATAAGTAATTGATGTAATGATGGTTTAATAATTGAATACTTATAGAAAGTAAAAAAATTGAATTGAACAAAAGATGAATTTTTAATTAAATTAATGAAACATGTAAACATAATTTAAAAATCATAGTGAAGATTACTTAAACTTAAAATCATTACTCAAAAAATATTTCAATACGAAAAAACATACAAATTTAATTATTTATATGTATTTTGATAAAACTACTCTGTTTGATAAAACTACTTACAAAATATTCAAGTAAATATGATTGACTATTATTTGTTGTTATCCCACTAATGATGACGTTGAATTCAGTTTCTTCAAAAGCAAATTTGAGTAGACATAATAATGACATAAAATTAAAACGATTACTCTTGAATCTTGATTGTGGTAAGTTTTAAACAACAACACACTAATAAAAAAGACTTTTATATTGTAAATGTTAATTATTTAATTATTGAGTGACAAGTGGTTTTACCTAGAAAAGTAGCGACAGCCCTACCTTTACTAAATTCAGCATTATGTGTACAATAATTTAATTTATTTTTATTAATGACATACAGGATAGGACCACTGGACTAAGATATGACGCAATTACAATATTGCATATTGTACTTGTACGTTGTACGTATACTATAGATAAGAAAATACGGAACCCTATATGATAGTGACGAGAATGGCCAGCACCAGCTGCTGTGATCTAATATATTGATATAAACTTGATAGTTGATATATTAATGATATAACATCATTATAGATACTATGGTTGCGCAACGGCCTATATTGGGCTGTAGTGGAAAACGTCGGAAACTGTTCTTATTAAAATACCTGCTTGCTGCTAGAAATCATTGTGGATTATTTTTGTACTCATTCTTGCGACTATATATATATTTAGATGTATCTATAGCCGTGACTAATACTAAATATACTATTAATATCATTATTAATAATCCGCCGTGTCGATGGGGGCGTTGTTTATAAGCAGGTAGTTCACAGAATATATGCAGGGTATTTGTCTAATTTGATAACAACATTACATTCCTTTTTTTCTAGTACCGTTGCGCAACCATAGTATCTATAGCCGTGATATAAACACAGATCTGTGATGTAAACGAAATGGCAACTGGAGACAGACGCACAGTCAATGCACACTGCACACCACGGCTACACACGTACCGTTGACTGTTGACGTCTTGACGATAACAAGAGTGAAACACTGGAACGAACGTAGCACCTTCGTTAGAAATCTTATATCTATATTCTTGTAAGAATATTTATTGTCATATTTGTATTATCATTTGTGTATTATACTCAATTATGTAATTATGTTATTATTTATTAACGTTCTGTAAATCTGTTATTAATTTATTGTAACCACGAGTATCATAGTATGATTACGTAACGAGCTACGATAAAATTCCAAAAAATAGTTCCCCAATATATTTGTTCCAATTCAATTATAAAAAGAACCGGATGCGGGATGGGCCTCGCTGTCGCTCTGCTGTACAGTTAGGGGTGGAGTGCACCTCGTTTATAGGATAGGTCATTAATACAATGGATTTGTTAAATTTGAATGAAATGATAGGTATCATTGTATACGAATAACGATTCTGAACGGAGTTAATATGTTGGTCTAAAATGGGTATATAATAATATAGTATTCTATATTTAAATTGAAATATAATGCAATAGTATGCAATTTCGTAAAAATTTAAATTTCAAACGATCATAATATTTTTTCCTATAAGTCCGGTAGAAATTTCTTTACATATTTTTGAAAATTAGCTTATGGACAACCTAGTGTTAAAATTTTGAACCTTAAGTATAAACAAAAATTTTTATTATGAATTTTCAACTACAAAATAACTTGCACATCATCGCGATTTTAACATATTTTATACAAATTTGAAATTTATAGACCTATAAAAAAAATTTGAGTAAAACGATCTAGAATATTTTCTAGTTACGATAAGTATAACTTATAATAAACATTATATTACATTTTTAAGAGTTTTCGGACAGCCAAATAAATTTTATAGATACTTCAAAAAAAAAAAAAAACTTACAAAAATCGAAAATTTAAATTGTCTATAAAAAAGTCAAAATATGTCAAAATACTTTGAAAACTTAACCACCTATAGATAACGTCAATATTTGACGATAAATCACTATTTTATGTAATTTCGTAAAAATTTAAATTTCAAACGGTCATAAAATTTTTTCTTTTAAGTTCGGTAGAAATTTTTTTAAAGATTTTTGAAGAGTAGCTTATGGATAATATAGTGTTAAAATTTTGAACCTTAAGTATGAACAGAATAAATTTTATGAATTTTTATTTACAAAATAACTTGCACATCATCGCGATTTTAACATATTTTATACAAATTTGAAATTTATAGACCTATAAAAAACGATCTAGAATATTTTCTAGTTACGATAAGTATAACTTATAATAAACATTATATTACATTTTTAAGTTTTCGGACAGCCAAATAAATTTTATAGATACTTCAAAAAAAAAAAAAACTTACAAAAATCGAAAATTTAAATTGTCTATAAATAAGTCAAAATATGTCAAAATACTTTAGAAACTTAACAACGTATAGAGAACGCCAATATAAAGATTTGGTGAAAATTTCAAGTTGTTGCGGTTTTTCGTTTTTGAGTTGGAACATTTTAAAAAAATGTAGTTTGTAAAAACGTGATTTTGGGTAAAATTTCCCGTTTTTTCGTAATTTTTTTAACGTTTTTTTCGATTTTTGCAAAAAGTATTAAAAAAGTTGGATTTTTGACTTGCCCAAGTACCATCTACATTCACTTTCTTTTCAGAATAGTTGCTGTATAAGCAAATTGAAGCATTTTTACTGCAAAAAAAATGTCGTCAGACATAAAATAATAAAAAAAAAAAACACACATCATTGTAAAATCAATAGATTCCATTACTCCGTTCAGAATCTAATATAAAATAATACCCAAAATAACATAATTCCAAAAACTAGTATCTTCCAAAGTTCTAACGTTTTATCTTTTCCACGAAATATTTGTTCCAACCATTGAACAAATTATTATTAAAATAATTATATAATATATAGGTAGTTCAATGTTCAATGGTTCCAACGACTATAATATTATGTTCCAATATCTGTTTACGCCAATAGATATATTCTATCTGTTCCAATATTTTTTCTTCCAAAGCACATTGTTCCAGACTTAATTTTTCCAATAGATACCAAACATTGATTTATTCTAAATTTCCAAATTGCAATTTTATCACGTATCAATTAATTTTTGTTCTGCAATTGTACATACTTTTCAAAAAATTTGGATGTTAATTGGATTAAACAATGATTAAAACAATAATTATTGATTATGTGTTTAAGATTCAAAATAATTTAAGCATTAAAAATTTTATAAAACTGAGAGTACCTATTAAACAATTTGAAGGTTAGATATATAGATAGTTATTCATGATGAAACATTAATTTGCTTGAGAAGTTTGTCTTCATATAATTTATACTAATAACTAATAAGTAATATTTATACTTGAGCATTAATAAAATATAAATATTACTTATTAGTATAAATTATATGAAGACAAACTTCTCAAGCAAATTAATGTTCATGTTTCATCATAACTATCTATATATCTAACCTTCAAATTTGAATTCTAATATAAACAGTTTATTGAACCAGAACAAAAAATTACTGATCATCCATGTAAGATAAAAAAAAAAAATTAATAAACTTAAACAATACTTAAAAATGGTTATATTTGCTTTGTTTTAATTTTAGTATTTTATAATACATTAATAATTTAACATAACTTTAAAATTCTTAAGTATAAAAACAAAAACAAAAATCAAAAATGGAAAATTTTTTTAAATTTTTATGCTGACATCCTACAGCAACTTGGGTATGTTATATTAGACAAAAAAATAATGTAGAACTAAAAACTTTTAACCAATCAAATCAAATAAAAAAAAAAAGCAACTAAGCCATGAATATGAAACACAATATAAAATTAAATATTAATATTTCAAATAATCAAATATTGTATATTATTTATTACATACTTTGTTAAATGTTATTATCTATAGTTGAAACTTTTAGAATACAATTCGATCATATAGTTTTAATGTGTATTTGTGTGTAGGCCAAAGCAAACATATTTTTTTTTTTTTAGTTATTTTGAAAATATGTATGCTTCATTTGCACCGAAGATGTAGGCAATGTTAAATGTCAGTCATGTGGTCACATGTTTTGTCACTCATGTATTACAAGACTCATACGAGAGAACTATAACATAATATATCCACTGTGTAGAGGGCACATAAATATATATGATGGATATACATCATACAAATATGTATTTTTGTAAATATAAAAATATAGAATGTTAATATTATTTGTTATTTTACTCTTACAAATGATATTTCTGGAGAATTTTCAGTTTTCACACAAATAAAAAAATTTATTATATTTACAGTTGAATGTTCTCAGTCTTAAAAGGTTTTCTTATTTCCTACTTGATAAATTTTGTTTAGTAATATGATTGTGTAATAAATAGCCCAGTGTGCATACCTATTGATCAGTGTATCTTGGTCATATACTCATAGAGTACTGATATTGAGTCATATTGATATTGGTCATATCGTGTATTAATAAATATTATATTAAATTATTATTAATTGTAAATTATTTTTAAAATTAATATTTGAAACAAAAAATTCAAAGCAGTCGATACTATTCAAATAAATCACAATATGCATGTTGACAAAAACAAATATTTATGATTGTTTTAAATAATTTTTGGTTTGTAATGTTTTTCAGTGGGCATTATAACATTTAAATAGTAAAATGAATTTATTTAAAATCATTTTGGCTGGAAAATGACTTGGATAGTATTGTCATCATATTTTATTTATCATTCATAAGAAAATTGTTGTTTATAAAAACATTTACAATATTGTAATTATAATAATTATTACCACAAAAATAAAATTTGCATTACAAAGGTATACTTATTTAATAAGTACTTTTACTTATATACCTACTTGTATCACTAATAAGTTATTAGAATACAAGTAGCCGCGTAACATTCTTTAGATAGCCCTAAAATAAATTAGCCAAATATAATAATTAAATAGTGACCAAGGGCTAATAAAAAAAATGTAAATAAAATAAAATTTATATAAAATGTAAAAAAATTACTAACCTTTTAGATATTTCTTCCAAAATATATTAGTTCCACAATAATACTAGTATTTATAAATTCATAATCAATGGTTCCACCAATACTTTATTCCAAATCTCCACAAAAGTCAAAAAATGTGATCCGACGTCGTTGTTACATGTTGTGCGCGATATTTGATTTTCAATCAGGAGTTTGTGGTTTGAGGTTAACCTAAACTCTGGTTGCCTCGGTATGGTCATATCACACGTGACTATCCTTATCACACCTTCGACCAATCAGTGTTAGTGATTGGTCAGCTCAAATCCTGGAAAGTGTTGCACAACCAGGACGACAGTGATGATGCAACGATGATCAGGGTGTGGAGTAGAAAGAAGGACACTCGACTCTAATGATGATGACCCGAGTACGAGTGAACAAGAAGCAGAGAAAGTCAGTCCAATCCAGCCGATTCAAGTGTAAGCACAGGGGATCAGCGTGAAATTCGGAAACGCCGAATGCCAAAAAATCTCGATGATTATTTATTCTAGGAACAGCTAAAAGATAATATAATTTCTTTAATTAATTTTATTTATGTTATAATTTATTTGTTATTCTGATCATGTAACCAGCCCGAGGACGGTCCGTTGTGTCGAGTGGCCGAATGTTAGCTACCTACCCTGTGTGCTGGTGGAAACACTTACAGCCTACCGGATCAAGCCTCGTGGCCATACCCGGTCTGTTTTACCGCAACCGTAGAGGCGACGTAACGCTTCGCAGTTTGTGAACTGCCATTACATTTTGTTTTAGTAGTTTAGTCATGCATATTTACTTATTAAAAGCCGCGGTAATTATTCCTTAACAAACATTGTGTATTATTTTTCCACATAAACCCACCCTAATATTTAGTTTCTTTCAACGGCATAGTGACAATTGA
The DNA here is from genome assembly GCA_025469195.1 of Chaitophorus viminalis. NCBI lineage: Eukaryota > Metazoa > Arthropoda > Insecta > Hemiptera > Aphididae > Chaitophorus > Chaitophorus viminalis. The sequence continues at coordinate 77,184 of JAIPRK010000732.1, read as the reverse complement.
ACACTGTATAATCTGTACTTAAAACAAACAATTTCTCGATATACCAAGCATATTAAAATATTTAGAAGTCATCTGGTCATGAAAATAAATCGTTGCATTCGAACACTATTATGCAGCCGTTCCCTATTTAATCCACTACTACGAATATTTTTAAATTAATCAATCGTCTCTTATGAATTATAATCTGCTTATAGTTAAAAATTATTATATTCACGCAGTACTATATGATTTTCTTGTATTTATTTCCTATCGTACAAATGATACTACGAATACGAAATGCAGTAATACAATTTGGTTTGGGAATAGGAATAATTTTGTATGAAGTCCAAGATGATGGAATGTCGTTGGTAGACAAGATGTAATTTAGCACATTGAGTAGGAAATCAAGAGCACAGGAAGGTAAGTGTTTCAACATTAACGGTGAAATATTATCAAACCCAGAAGATATTGAACGCCTCGAAGAAATAGCATAGTTTAATTCAGTTATTGTGAAAGAATTAATAAGGACATGAGAAAGGGGTGTTTGTGGATAAAAAGAAGGATAAACTTCAGATGAAATAGGAACGTAACAAGTGGCAACCTTGAAGCAGAATTCATGGAACCATTCATCGTCAGTAGGCCTGTGAGATGGGGAGACGCACTTTTTAAAACGTTTAGCTATAGACCATAGAACATGCGTGGATGTTGAAGAGTTTAAACTAGAACAACATTTTTTCCAAGATATTCTTTTAGCATTCTTTAAGGTACGGGTAGTGGCTGCACAACAATTTTGATAATTGAGAAAATCAATCATCGAACCCGAACGACGAAAAGTCTTAAATAGTTGGGACCTAATCTTGATTGTATCGGTACAGGAATAATTCCACCAGGGAGGAGAGGAAGGGAAAGTTATAGGATTACATTTTTTAACTGGTATGCATTGTTTAGCAGCACTGTTAACGGGATATTAGAATCGCTTGGAATGTAACAAGATCAAATAGTTAAGAACGAGGACGTGTTCGGTATGAATACCTCAGCACCAACGATATGTATTTTTAAATTTAGAAAACTATTACGGATGGCTTCAGCCATAGAGACCTTGACCTAAGGGAGTTGTGAATTAAAATTGCTGCACCGTCATAACCATCTTGGCGATCTGATCTGAAACTGACATAATTAGGAATATTAATTAAACGAGCAGGTAATAGCCAGGTTTCCGAAAGAAGGACTATGGAACAATAATTGCTGGAAAGAACATAATGTAGGGTGAGAAGGCGAGCAATTAAGCTTCTAACATTCTATTAAAGGATATTAATAAGATTGATTAAATTGATAGAGCTATAGCAGTTAGACATTAGGAGAAAACTAACCATCGTTCGTGGAAGGAACGATAAAGAGAGAATGTAAGGAAGATTCGATTAAGGATTGGAGAGCGGAAGGAGAAAAAGGCAAAGACAGTATGGGAGAGTTTATAAAAGCATCTGCTAACATATTGAATGAGGAATGAACCCAAAAGAAATCATGAACTCTATTAACAGGGGAATGAGCCTGCACTGAGAAATAATTTAAATAGTTTCCATTAGGGGGGAATAGCACGGCCTAGAAGGAAGAGATAAATCAATTTTAGTGGAGGGTAATGGACGAGCTTTGGCTTTAGATTTTTTTTTAGTTAAAAAACTGGTGAATGTCATTGAGATTAGGATAATTCTCTACGTAGCGAGTGGATTTTGGTAGAGTTGAATTAAAGATAGTAGGCTGTCTAGTTATTACATCTAAATACCTAAAGGTTGAAGAAGAACATTTATTTCTATTAAAAAAGACTGCATCTTGATAAGAGATGTTTTCGATGGCAATAATCTTCTTAAATTTTTCTGAACTGACCACTTGTGACAGCTGCGATCAGTGGCCAAGTGGGGTAGATGACAATATAAACAGAAAGGGTCGGTGGCAGAGACGGTGGGACAATCAATTATGGAGTGTTTAGTGCCTCCACAATAATTGCACCTGAGGTCTCTGCGATAAAACTTCTGGATATGGACAAAACGGATAACGGACACTTGGAATGATTTCAAAAATCATGTTGAACACGGTAATGTGTTGAGGCAGTTTGGGAGAGATAAATTTCAATTCAACCAGGCAAATGGGAGTAATAATGCCATCCTTATTGACTGTAATACGTCTGAAGCTTTCAATTGGAAAGAGCGAAGATAGGCCTTCAAGGAAATCGACTTAGGAGAAGTCAGTATCAAGTTAAATTACACCAAAAGAATATATGAGATTTGAAGGGATACTGGCACTGAAACCATGATCTGTTAGGAAAACGGAGTTCAAACATAGATTACCATTTTCAATATAGTCGAAAGTAATCTTGACTTTTTTGAAACTTTTTTGGGTTTAATATTGGTGATGCACTGATACCCGTGAAATTAGTTGAAAAAAATTTGGCCTCACCAACTGGGCACCATTTAACCAATTTTTTTTCCGTATCAGTGCTCTCAACAAGAATAAAGATAGGACCGATATAGTCAGATGGAAAAGATTGTTGATTATATCGTAATAGGTTTAAATGACATTTGACCAGATATAGAAACCGAGAGATTAGAATTATTCGACCCGTTAAAATTATCGATGATCGTAGAATCGTCAACAATACAACGGCGTAGTAATTATGGGTAAAGGTTTATCATAATCGAAGGCTGAATTCGATGTAGCTATTTTTTTTTATAAAAATGGAGTGTTATCAATAATCTGTTGAAAATCCAGAGAAGTAGGACTAGACGTAGTATTATTCAATTTATTGTTCTTACGTGCATTTTTCTTACTAATAGACACTTATAAATTAATTATTAATATATAAATTGGACTTAGAATAATTTTTAATAAATTGTAATAAGTTCAATTGAGTTTATTATTTTATTTACCTTATTCTAACACGACTACATCCTTGAGTTAGTTGCACGCAACAGTATTATAAAAAGCATAGCATTTGTACAGTAGAGTGTATATTTCATCATACATTAGACATTATTATTATTATATAATTTATAAAAATACTTAAAAATTATATATTGATAATATTTTAAATATACATAACATAATATTTGAATTCATATTCAAATTATTAATTAATATAAAAAATTATTAACTTAAATTTACGCAGCATTCGATTATAACTGATAACCGATAACACTGATGCAGAAATTGCAATTCCCCGCGCATGTGCATACAATGTCCTAGTCACGATGTAGAAGATTCTCTACATGACTATATCCTTCTCTAAATTTTGGTTCGGGTATATACTACATAATGTACATTATATAATACATATATATATATATACATAATATAGTATATACATTAAATTTAGATCCCCCGTGTCCGGCCGTCCGGGACTAGCCACAGCATATATTTTTACTGACATTTATTATATATATATATATATTATAGACTCTAGCTATTTTTTGTGCACTGTATTGTTACAAATAATAGAAAGCAATAAGCATAGAAGCATTGATATTTGATTATATCATATAAAATAGACTATTATAATAAGTACTAGATTATTATTCAGTTTTCAGAGTATTCTATAATAATAATACCTAAACAATGTATTAATACATGATTAAGAAACCAATTCCTTAAATTTTAAAGATGAACAAACATGGTATCTAGATAGTGTTCAGATACTAGACCACTTTATGATTATAGTCTATAAGGCATTAAGACTATAACGACCTATAACAAATATTGTAAATTAATGTTTAAATAAAATGAATTCTACCAAGAATGTCATAATCCTCGGTAGTATAGTGGTAAGTATCCCCGCCTGTCACGCGGGAGACCGGGGTTCGATTCCCCGCCGGGGAGGAAACTTTTTGCATTTTTTTATATTTTAGATTATATAAAAAACATTAGTATGCAAAATATAATTCAATTTTCCTCAATATTTTTTCAAATACATATGTAATATTATTTAAGCAATTAATATAAGTTATAATCACAATTAAAAATAATATTATCTTTAACTATGATTACAAACCAGCGGCTAACAAGAACTTTGCGTATGGCTTTTCGAGCGAATAAATCATAATTAAAAACATAAAAGTATTTTCTAAATTCTTATATGAAAAATAATATATTTTTTTAAACATGTATTAATAGAGTTGTGAGGTGTGCAAGGTAATAGACATTATAATATATTGGTATTTAATAATTTTATTTTTACCAAATTCGTTTATCTATTTCACTTTATTGTAATGTAAACATTACTAATCATTTTGGATTTATATATTATTTTTGCGTATTTTAAATAGCAGGATGTAACATACTAATACAAAGAATACAGTCACTATATATAAGTAAATATACGTTTTATTATTTAACCTCTGTTGACTTAATTGTAAATTATATGAATAATTTTAAATTATATGTTCAACATTGTAAATGAACCTTTTGAACCCAATTATTTTTAAAATCTAATAAATGATGTATAAGCAAAACTTTGTTACATCTATATGGTCATGGTAAATAAATACGGTAATATTATATTACACAATTAACATTCGTCAAACGTCGAACACATCAACAATACATTACCTACGTGAAGCAAATCATTTTGACGGCTGAAGGCTGCATGAATTTGGATACTTCATAACAATTAACACTATCGTGTGTACTTAAATATGTTGAAAAGTTATTACTAGTAAATACCCAACTAATATACAGTTCTGTATTATAAAATACACATATGTACGTGCCATCGAACTTCTACGCTACTTGGCACATGTTACCTACATCGAATATTCGTTTCCGCAATATTCTTTTACAGCCCCGGTGGAAATTGAATTATTTCCAGGCGTTTGCTCGTATTCCACGTATATAACGGTCATCTGATCGATCACTGGAGGAATATAGGAGGATCGTATTAAAAATGAATAGTATACTATAATAAACTGATTTAGTCGTATTCCATTTTGAACAAAATATTGATTAAATCAAACTAATTTTATGTACAAATTACGTTACATCAATATACATAATATGTTTTATCAATTTGAATTTACCTCTGAACCATTTTCAATAATCTTTGTTCCCAGAAAACACATGATTTTAAATACTTTGTTATAAAAACGGATATTTATTAAAAACTCTTTCGGTAATCAGGGGCGTAGCTAGGATTTTTTTTTGGGTAGGCCGGAGGCCCACTATAAAATTTTTACTCGCCGACGGTGATGGGGACTTCTCCTTATTTTTTTTATTAGCCTACTATAATTTCAAAGTTTTCAATGATTATTCTTATAAATAAATGAATAATTAATTACTTAAAAATTAAAACAAATTGAACCAAAAAATAAGCATATAGTTTCAAAAGATGCAATTCTTATTTAAGTACCTAAATACTAATATCACTACGTAATTTTGACATTTTAGAATTGTTTAATAATGGCCATGACTCAGATTTGTCATCATTATCTGGTGAAGATGAAGAAAACGAACTTGTATTTCCTACATCAGAACCTCTACAGCATCTACCCATGTCTGTGTTGTAGGTTTAGGTAAATAAGAAGGTTGTAGAACATTCCAAATTTCCTGACAAACATCTTTCACAATTTTGGAAACAGTTGATCGTCCCACTCGAAAAGAGAATGCAATAGTCTGATGACTATCACCTGTAGCCAAATATCTGAAAATTGAATATAAATATATGTCATACGTGACATACGAAAATATTTGAAAAGACGATCTTCGTGCGACAGTAGTTCAACACACAGCCGATGGTATTCACCAAACTGTTCCCTGGTTGTATTGGTTTTATGTACCCATTTTCGCTTTTTCCTTTTATTTTTAAGGGCAAGTAATAAAAGTAGTTGTTCCTCGTCAGAACTTGACATTATTCTAAAATGGCGACTATTAAAAATTAAATCAAGTGGACAGATATACGCAACTGTGTACTAGATAACTATTTTTTATAGATCACTAGATTATAACAGTTGTAGCCTTGTAGCAGACCGCTGACAAATTATCGCTGCCTGTTTGCCGTCATCAGATCGCCGACCGCTGCGACGACCGCGTGAGATCGTTGACCGCCGCGATAGACCGCTTTCTGTGTGTCCGATCCTTTAACCTCACAATACTAATAATCAGAGCTCGGAACTTTATGCGCTAAAAAACAATAAAATATGTTTATAATATATTTTTGGATCATAAATATTTTATTTAAATTTTTCTCTTGATGATTTGATTTGATTGATTCGAAGCTGTTAAACTGAATTCACTCCCAGGATCCTAAATTTAAAAAAAATAGAATTTATCAAATACAGCGATTATTAAATCATTTTAGGTATTGGGTGATTATTATATTTACCTGAATTACACTGAATGATAAGGTGCTTTTTTAAGTTTTCGAGTTTAAATGATCGTCTGTTGTGGCTCTGGTTTTTATAAACAGAAAATGATCTTTCGACATCCACGGACGTAATTGGTGCGTACTTGTAGAAAATAAGGTCATTTGTTGTCAGATCTTCGGGAAGACCATCCATGGTGGAGATAGATCCACCAAGTATTAACGAGATTTGTTTTAGTGTTTTTAAACCGATGTTTTTTGATAAAACGTTTTCCATTTTTTCGTACTTTTTTCCCTGGTTCACCTTGAACGGATTTTAATTGTGTTTGAACATTATCCACAATACTCAACGACTCGGCTAAATGCATGTTTTTAGTCTGCAGTTTTAAAATTGATTCAGAAAGAACCTTAAAATTTGTAGTAATATACACTAAATTATTTTGACCGTGCTCTTTTACCAAATTTTTTTTCGAAACTTTAATACTTAATGCATCATTGGAGTCCAACATATTTACATCACGAATTTTTTCATAGTATTTACAATAGTAAAATACGGCATTGATCCAGATACCCCAACGGGTTATTATTGGTTCTGGAAGTAAAGGAATTTCCGGTGCGTAATTTTTGAAAATTTGTACACGTGATGGCGCTTTTTTAAATATTTTTTTTACGTTGGCTACTATTTTATCAACAGTACTAAATTGATTACGTACTTCCTCCGAAACTCTGTGGAGGCCATGAGCAGCACAAGTCACATGTACCATTTTAGAGTAGAGTGCGTTCAATGATTTCCCACACTTTATCATATAAGGTGCGGCGTCGGACAAAAATAATAAAACATCGTCATGTTTTATCCCATCAGGCCATAAAATGCTTAAAGATTTGTCAAAAAGTTTACTAACCGTGGAGTGATTGGTCTTTTCTAGCTCTTCAGTATTCAGTAAGAAAATTGGACCAGCAGTGTCCTCTTCCAAAGTCCCTATTATTACATTTGCTATAAAACGGCCTTCTGCGTCTGTGGTTTCATCAAGTGATACCCAAATTTTTCGGTTGAAAACACGTTGTCTAATTTTTTCCATCATTTCGTTGTAGCAATCGTCTAAATAAAATTTTCGAAGTATTGATTCTATGGGGATAGCTTTTCCAGAACAATCTTCCAAAAATTTCCGAAACTCTACATTTGATAATTTATTAAATGGTATGTTAGCAGAGACCATAGCTTTGCATAAATTCAGGTTGAACTTCGATTTTTTAGGCGATAAATCATTGGTTAATAGTGGTTGGCACTTGGTCTCTTTTTGATCTTCTCTACGTTTAACAGAACGCAAATGTTTTTCTGTTTTCAAATGCTGTAATACACTAGATCTTCTTTCAGAATCGACTTTCGTTTCGCAATATTTGCAAAATAATACCCTGGTGTCAATACTAAAAACATTTTTACCGAATTCTGATATGTAAGTATTTAAACGACTACTTTTAAATTTTTTTTTTTCTTTAGGCATTTTAACTTTTGTCTGACAAATATTAAAATAACAAATGTTACGGGGCACTATAAACGATAATCGATCACGGTAAGCGAACACTGCGAATACTACAACACACTAAATTTATTAAAGCAACAGACCACCGTTATCGAATATGTCGTAGACACACGATCGTACACACATCTCAGTACAACACAATTCAATATCATTGGTAAATGGATATTTCATTTAATTTTATCTAACTAGCAACTTTAATATAAATATAAAAACCTGGCCGGTCATTAAGATTACGAGTTACGGCTAGTTTCTTATTTCTCAGTATTCTAGTAAAGCATTAAGCACTATAAACGATACGGGCGAGCGTCGCCGATGATTAGTGACAGCTCTTGGTAAAAATAAATATTGTATTCTTGAAAATATTTTAACATGATTATTAACATTTACACAATATTTCAACTATTCAGTTATTGAAAACTTGTTTATTGTTAATTTCTAATACGTTTTTAACATAAAATGTATTTATATATTCAAAATCTTAAAATATGCAAAATCATATAAATTTAGTAAAATATGCAAAAATATGCAACATAAATTTTTGCATTTCAATTGTATAGTTCATGAAACGAATTTATATCGAATCAGATTTGAAATATGCAGCTTCCTGAAAAAGATGCAAATGCATAAAGTTTCGAGCCCTGTTTATGAGTTTAATCGTGAAACTATTTCCAACAAAACTTTATCTAGAGAATTTTGTAAGTAACGATTTTATCCATAACTATTTTTCAATATTATTTTTACGTATCGTCTATCGACTAGTGCGATAGTCTTAATGACATTTTAATGATGTCGCCGTCTTAATACAGACAAATTATAGTATCTATAATATTATACCAGTACTGTTGTAAAAACGTGTATAAAAGTGTCTGAATATATTATTTTTAATATAATTGATATTTTTCTAGAGAAAATTTGGGTAGGCTCGGGCCTACCAGGCCTACCTACTGGCTACGCCCCTGTCGGTAATGTGAAAACAGAAAAAAAACAAAAGTTTTGGTGATGGAAAAATGTTTTCTAAAAATACTTTCCCTTGCGAAAAAGACAGACAAAAGTTAACCCTTCCTTCCATTTTAAGCAGAGAAAAATTGACAACATCAAACATGTCAAAATCATCATTCCTATAATCAATATGAGAAATCGTAATGAGAAACAGAATTCTCATTATTTATTAATTTAATCAAAGTTCTAACTTCATTATTTCATGTTATATATGTCTCATTAGACTAATCTAGTTCACATCCACAATTTGTCATTTAAAAATTATGTAAAAATATAAAGACTAAGAGGCATGACAAAAACATGTACTCAATGTCAATACTATTGCTGTGCCAAAAAAGTATAATAGAAAATACACGCCTGAATGAGAAATCAAATGTTTTATGTACTTACATAAAGCGCAGCTTATCGAATGCGAATCATCCTCCAAACCATGGGTTTTGCATTCTAATTGAAAAGTTGAGTGTGTTATGGCATATACGATTAGATTTTCATTTCGCAATTTCAGTATTTAGTACAGAAAACTAAGGGGGACACGACAAAAAATAGCAAACATGTATTAAATGCTGTTGCTGTGTGCAACAAAACATACCTATATCTTAACTGAAAGTAATAATAAAATGGCCAATTATATACGAAATATATATTTATACGTATTAGACAATAATTTTCATTAATTAGTTACTCAAAAGCTTGTAAACTTAGAGAATTGAAATTAAGCCTTCTTTACGTAATATTATACTTATTATATCATTTAAAAATAAAAACCAAATGACGATTGCGAGTAGTTTCGGAAATTGTCCCGGACATATAAATATTATGTTAAAATATCTGATGTTTCTTTCATATAAAATGTAATAATACAATATATATGCACTAATAACTTTATACTATAATGTATCAAATAATAATTAAACATTAAACGTAATGCATTGTTTTAATCTTATCACATCTTAACATATTATTTATATTGCTAAATTCAATTAAAAATTACATAATTGCTTATTTATAATGAACGATTACTAATTAAGAATTTCAAACCAACATAATTATTTAGCTAATGATCAAAATACTTATAAATACAACATGACAAGTAAAAATCGTACAAAAATGTTTCAACACAAATACATAATGTCTAATGATAACATTGATAACTACAAACTGTATTGTATTATTTTTATAATTACATAAAAAATTAACTTTTATTAGTATGTGAATGTACTAACAAGTTTAAACTTTTTCAGTACAAAATTGCAGTATACTTATTTCAAATAGGGTGACCTAGAAAAAGATAAGCTGACAGAATAAAACAAGATTTAATGACATAGGTAATAACTAGCAAGGGATGCAGAAAAAACCGCAAAAGACAGGAGGATGAAGGCAGTACGTTGTTCCTGTAATGGCCCTGGAAATCCTGTAATATTCAAAGAAGAAGCATAGTATTGCAATAATTCAAAAATAAAAATTATAATATTCATCGTCAAATAATACGTATTGAATTCCTTAATCAAACATTGTCAGTTTATAATCAATTTTGTTCACTTGTATAATATTATTACGTTTAAACTTACAATGTATTTGAAGTGTCGTGGTCCAATTCCTGCATTTATGCCATCATACTCATACCTTGTACATTTACATAACATATACCTATATGCATATCAAAATAAAATATTGTAAAAAAAAAACATAACTACAGATTGTTTATTATATTTTTTCTAATAAAAAAAACCTTACATGTAGGTAATACACTTTTCTTCGATCAATTCATTAAAGCAACGGTGGGAAATACAGTTAAGATTTATGAGCGTATTAAAATATGAAAATTAAAACTAAGAATAATAAAAAACATTATTGTCAGGTGTAATATAACCATGCCTTGATGTATGTAAAAAAAAACCATAGGCATCTAAGAGATAACAAAATAGTCAGATGCCAAACAATATTTAGGATTTACTACACTAAAAGATAATACATTAAAAAAAATTTCCAGACTATTAATAAGTTGTATTAATCAGCTTTTATTTTATCATTAATAATATATTCAAATATAATATATTCAAGTAAAACCAAAATTATGAATGAAAACAAAAAAAAAAAAGTTTAACTTTACATAATTAAATAAGTAAACGCAATACTGGGGAGACACATGCAATACCAATATTTATATAATTATTAAATGATAATTTCTTAACCAAAAGTCTCAATTAGAATGCTATATCTAGAACTTAACACTTGTGCACTTAACATATTACATGTAGGTAATACATTTTACTTCAATCAGTCCAATTAAATCAACGGTAGAAAATACAATTAAGATTTATATATATGACAACTACAACTGCAGTTGAAACACAATAAAAATATCAGATTGATTTTGTTTTATAATATAAATTAAAATTATATTTATTTTACCAAATAAATATAGAAAATTTAAATTAGTTTTGAATTGTTTAATATATTTTATTTACTTACATTTGTAAATTGTGATTCCAAATTAGTTGAAACCTATGAGAAGGCCAGGAGGGATATCGGGTGTATGAAGTTTCCATCTTTTGGATTAGATGATTAGTAGATATTATATAGTTGATTTGAGCTTCGTAAGAAATCGGTTGTAATGAAGTTTTGAGAATTTCGGGCTTTTTATGTTTAGAAGTTTGTTCAAAGTATTTAAAAATAAAAAATAAAAATATCTATCTTCATCAATTTTTAGACAGAAGTGACATAAACTATTCTGGTAAATATTAAAGGAATACTAAAACGTTGTACCTTAGTATGATTTAAAGTCTTGACTAGATTTCTTCGAATATGAACTTGTACGTTGAAATGACCGTTTGACATCCACCGAAACGATTGGTGCATAATTGAAGTACACATTATCGTTAATTCCGAGTTCACGGAGTAGTACAACATTCATCAATATTTATGTTTTCTTCGCAATCCAGGATTTTTGAAATATATTTTAAGTTAGATGAATCACTTCTATTTTCTAATATATATTTTAGTTTGAGATTTCTAAATTCTAGTTTTACCAGAATCACTTCATACATACATATTTTAATATTTTCAACAACACGTCTTAATAATGTGACCATGACTATACATTTTTTTACATCCAATTTATTAACGGTTACAAATAGAATAGAAATATTTGATTTTTATGTATCTCTATACCAAATTATTTTCAATGTTTACTTTGAATATTTTATTGAAAATTTATAAAAACTTAAAATGGGCCATATTATATGAAATACAATTTAAATAATTTAATAAGATATGACCGATTATTTGATTAAAAATATAGGTAAAAAAATGCTCAAATGCAAAATTTCATTAAATTAAAAAAATAGCACTAAAATCTGAAAAATTGAAAAATGTAAAATTTCGATGCTCCATAATAGCGAATATTATGCGCGCTCGTTTTGTATTAGTTTGAACACTGAAAGAAAATACACCGGTGTATAGGTGCAACTAAAGTTTATATTTGGGGGGTGGGGCTAAAAGTACTTAGACAACACAGATCAAGAAAGCTATAAAAATATTTTGGGGGGTTAAGTCCCCCCAAGCCCCCCTTAGTTTCGCCTATAAACTGGTGCCGATTCGCACACGCTAAGAAGAATACAAACAGGTTTTGATTCAAAGACAAAATGTCGTCCGAAATTTAGATTCAATGTCCTATAATATATTATACCGTACCCGTATACTGACTTGTGTACACGAATCGCTCGCAGGAGTCTCGTATCACACGGATTCCATACGCCGCCGGTTCTCGCTGATCTTCGATGGTAGAAGAAAGTTGATATTGGAATATTATTTTAGTATAATGCGTTTCAAACAACACATTTACTTCGCTAATAATTGGATATTGGTCCAGGCAAAATTGATTTATTGAATACATGTTTATTCGTGGTTGCATGGCGACCACATACATATTTAACAAATCAGTATACAATATTAAAACAATAATATCCAAAGTCCGTGGATTATGTGAGGATTTAAAATGTTTTTGACTTATCAATTCAATCGTGTATACTTTCGAGACATTGTTATAATCAGGGTCGCAGCTATAGGGGTGTCTTTTGCCCCAGGCGGCAAATTTTTAGGGAGGCAAAATATGAAAACATTTGATGTTGAAATACCACAATAAATATACGCGCGTACCGCCGACTTATTTATACCGCGATAACGACGGTCGACGTCGGGTATTCGATCAATTTTTGATATGGCAAAATAACAATACAATTAATATTTGTCTCCATTTATTCTGTGGTATAGCCGTATATATCATGTTATTGGCAGTTATGTAGCTATCGTCATATGACGATTTCTACGAGTTAACCAGATGATCTAAAAAAAGATGAGCTTGTTAGTGAAATAGATAGTTTTAAATTCCATGTCTTTGAAATTGACAACAGTCTGAGAAATGCGACAGCGTAGACTACTTTTAAAATTATTTATGAGCAATTTTGTAATTTATATTATAATTTTGTAAGGTATAGCACAGTATTACAAATTACAATATAATAATATATATATGTATATAAATAATGGATACAACAAAAGTTATTGCATTTATTGAAACATCCTGAAACACTGTTAGTAGTGTAATAGGTACTGTAAGGCTAGGTTCACATGGACGCGCGTGCACGCGCGTCAGCACACTACTAAACGCGCGTTTACCATTCAGATGGCTGCGTGTCACGCGCGTTGTACGAGAATGTTCTAGTCAAAAACTATATTATTATATTATATATTAGTACATTTCAGACTACCATCGAGAATGGATGTGATAGATGCTGTGTGTTTGTTGGCCGTCCACCGAAGGATGAGAAGACGACAGACAAATGAGGGAAAGAAAATATTGGGTTCATCCTATTTTAAAAACAAGGCTTTCTCATAGTCTTTATGTCACGTTATATCCTAAAACTTAGGAACACGATGAAAAAAGTAGTTATCAAACACTACGAATAGAATCTATGATCAAAATTCGATCGTTCGCATCGAAACGCGCGTGTCAACTGAACGGTCCGATAATGATATATGGAATTTCAATCCGCGGAGTCACGCGCGTGTTCGTGCGGAAATAGATTCTCGCGTCCTTATCGCGATCGACGCGCGTGTACTCGTGTATACGCGCGCCATGTGCACGATGAATAAGAAATCCGTATATCTAAATACGCCCGAAAATACGCGCGTCCATGTGAACCTACCCTAAATTGTAATGTTATAATTTGATGTAGGTATTCCAAATTTCCAAAACCTAATGGCGCGTTTAGACGGTGCGAGTTTGATTCGCGAGTCCGACTCGCGCATCAATCATCGCGACGTGTAGACCGGCTGTGCACCGCGAATCACGACTCGCGAGGCGTATGCTCGGCGAGCCGCGGTCGGTCTGTCGGTCTCGAGGTGCGCGTCAAAAAAGATTCGCACTTTCGATTCGCGCCGTGTGAAACGTCGGACTTTGTTGAAGCGCGCATCATCATCAGTCATGGCTGCCTCGCGGATACTGACCGCTCGCCCTTATTCTTGGTGAGTCACGGCTCGCTATGAATCAGATTAGTGGGATTCACTCGCGGGAGTGATGAGCGAGTATGACTCGCGAACAAGGGCGGATCCCAGCATGTATTTACGGTCGGGGCACTTTATAGGAAAAATTTTATAATATAGATATATGTGTTTACAAATATTTTATTTTTAGACATTTCGATACTAAAATTTTTATTTTTATTTTCCAACGGGGGTGGCACCTGCCACCAGTGCTCCCCCCCCCTGGATCCGCCCTTGCTCGCGAATCAGACTCGCGCCGTCTAAACGCACCTTAATAACCATCTCTATTCTCTAGACTCTATAGTTAGATATATATATATATAATAGATATTGTATATACATATATTGGAAAAAAGGCTCTGATAACAAATACTGTACATTATGCTGAAAAATTCGTAATCCTCGGTAGTATAGTGGTAAGTATCCCCGCCTGTCACGCGGGAGACCGCCGGGGAGTAAACTTTTTTGTATTTTTTATTAAAATTAAACATATAGCAATATCGAATTATATTAAAAAATTACCTCTAAGGCAATAGGTACTTTAGGATGAGTGATGGTAGATACTAAGTAATTTTAAAGCTATAGATAACTATTAAACCATAAATATAAATGAAATCATAAAAGATAAATATGGAAAAATTTTAATAACTTCCTAGTATTAGTTTATCATAAATAATAAAATAACTGTAATAATAATTAATTGATTTAGGCATTTATTTAAATATATATATATTACTGTTATAACAGTCATGGCAACCTACATAGATTTTTCGATATACAACTGCTAAACAGTAACAATTTCATTTACTGCCATAGCAGTAGGTAATAGAAAAATTCGTTCATAAAGGTGGTTTGAATATTTAAAAAATACTAATAATAAATATACCTACGTCAAATAAATTTATTTTATGATGGCACGTCGAAGCACTTGAACTACAAACACTTGAAAAAATAAAATTGTTTTGTATTATGAAATATGAACCATCTAAATAATTTATTTCAAAGGTCTAGAAATATGTCTAATATTATCAATATAGGAATATGGGCAAAAAATATATAAAATTGTTTGTTCTTTTATCGTTTTTTGACTATTGTTGTATAATGTGTGTACAAAATGTACAATCAATTTCGGCTTATAAAAATCATGTGAAATACATACTGTTTAATATAAAGTTTAACAAAAGAAATCAAATAAAAATTGTTAATATTTTTCGTAGACAACCTTTAGTTTTGTAAAAAGGATCGTTTTTTCTTAAAAAAAATTGTGAGGACATAGAATTTATTAATATTCTATTAGAAATTCATAGCCTTCTTATTTTTATTAAAAAAAATATCAATTATCAATTTGTACATATTTAAGGGTATTACTAAGATTTGTTTTTTGTGACTTTATTACATAAAGTTATAGTTGATTCGTTATAGATATGTAATTCTTCTTCTAATACATAAATAATGAAGTCTTTAATTAATAATTATATCGAAACTATAGACATAATAGAATTTATATTATGTCCAGAGATATATTTAAGGGAGGCAAGGGGGGCATTGGCCCCGGGCGCCAACTTTTGAGAGGGCGTCAGAATCCAGAATCTTAAAATATTGCAAAATAATTATTAAATAATTATTAAATATTAAATGAATTCGTGTTATCTGTGTTATTATCATGACCACGGCACAGAATGTTATTCTACGACCACGGTCTTAGAAGATCTTCTAATAAAATCATGATCATGACCAAAAGAACTTCAGCCGAGAGATCATTTTCAGTACTGAAGAAGGTTAAATCTTATTTAAGGTCGAGAATGACTGATGATTGCCTTAATAAGTTAGCGATTCTCTGTATTGAATCTACACTTACCAAATATATGAACTTTGATGACATTATAAATACATTTGCAAAACATAATTCACGCAGAAAATTATTATTTTTTTTTAAATATTTTATTTGATTAATTCATCTAAATATATGTTGGTATTGAAAATATTTGTGTTTTTTAATAACCACTCCGTATGATAGTTAAAACTCTTTACTCAGTACAGGAATAACAAATTAAATTAAATTAAAAGTGTTGTAGTAAATAAGTAATAAGATAGAGAAATATTTTTAAAAAATAAAAAATATCCTACACAGTTTTCTGCACTTAATTGACTGTGATAATTGACATTATCTGATCTATCGCGCTCTGCCAATAAGACTTTAGTAACTGAAAAAAATATTCGCATTTAAAAATATTTTTTTCGGTAGTATAAATCTACCTACATGCCAGTGTCTATAAAAAATGTTATTTTTAGGTTATTCTTAAAAGAGGGCGCTTAATAAACAGTGCCCCAGGGCGCCAAAAATGTAAATATGTCTTTGATTATGTCTATGATGGAAAATTCGAACCAATAAATGAAATAATATCAACAATAACCTTATCACTTGTGTGTTATCAGTGAGCTCGGCCCGCGTGTGATTGAGTTCTGTAACAC
This sequence comes from Chaitophorus viminalis, assembly GCA_025469195.1. Lineage (NCBI taxonomy): Eukaryota > Metazoa > Arthropoda > Insecta > Hemiptera > Aphididae > Chaitophorus > Chaitophorus viminalis. The sequence continues at coordinate 60,306 of JAIPRK010000732.1, read as the reverse complement.
ACGTTTGCGTTAATGCCGTTTCGCTTTCGCAACTGGTTTTTTAAAGTTTTCCTTTCTGATTTCGTAGCCACAAGTCAACAACTCGGTTTAAATGTTTTGTCGTACATCTGAAGTATAACTACTTTATGCATATCGTGTGTACAATCGATGTGGTGGTGAATACTGTGGTACATGAATAGGTGAATCAAATTCCAGTGACCATTAGTTGTATCGTTTCAGAGTAAGTAAACTTGAATATTATGTACACACGGGCAGTAGGCACACAGATACATCGTATGATCTTCGACCTGGTTTTTTGTCTCATTATAGAAGATAATATTATAATAGTATAACATATAAATATGTTTTATAATAGATCTTCCATACAACAAAACTGTTGTTAACAAAAAGTTATTGACTTCATGTTTGTTGTATACATTGGTAGGGATTCGAATCATTATTAAATTAACAACACTATCAAACTACGGTTCTGTATTTAAAATGTTAGATATGTGTTTTAAATTATAATTTATTTTGTTTTGTTTTTCCTGTTTGTTCTTTTGTCGTCATACAAAATTATTCCACTGTTAATACATTTTGTTTTTCTGTACCATTCCTTGTTGTAGAAGGTAGTCATTGAGTTCATTGATAACAGCACTAAATTTAAATTTAAATTTAAATGATTAATCATTTAGGACGAGACCAACAGATTTATGGATCATTGAGTTTTGGTCTAGTTTTTGATTTATTGGGTGTATATATTAAAATCCACAACATAAACTGTGACCTAAACCAAACTTCATTCCAAGACAGTATTCACTATTCAATGTGGTCAAGGATATATCTTAAATGTGCTCTAATTACTTATCATTTTTATAGTTTTCTTAAAGTTAGACATACCCTTAATAAAATTTCACCAATTGATTATGTTGTCTAAAACGCTTTGTTATAACATGTAGAATTTGTAGTTACTAAAAAATGATCTAAATGTATAAATTTAATAGGTTATATGAATTTAAACTATGGGCTTTTAGATAGTTTCAATAAATATGATTTACTATAATACTATTTACTATTCATTTAGAATTTTATAACTGAACAAATTACAAAATAGATATTTATTTAAGTTGAAAAAACATAATTCCTTGTTTTACTTTTTTAAATGCAAGTTTATATGCAATTTATATGAAATTGTATGTGTGTGGTCTGGAGTAAATAACCCATTTAATTATGGCTTTGTGACTTCGTCCATAGAGATACACTTGATTTTGTTACAAGAAATTAAATTGAATACAAATTTTCTTTTTTTTTATAGATTATAGAATAATGGATATGAATGCTGGTGTGGAAACACTATGCTCAAAATTGAAAGGTGGATGTCCACCCGTTCAAATAATTAATCTCAGAACAAAGAAAAAATTAAAGAAAGTTATCAAAGACAAAAGTATAAATGCAAGTTCTTCTGTACCTAAAATCGATGAAAAACATAACTTGAGAAAATTGCAAAATGAAATATTAAAATTTACAACTAATTTTGATGCCAGGAATTCTAAAGCAAAGGAACAGCTTGCTATTAAATTGGGAGCAAAACCTAGGAAAAAAGAAAGTATAAATTATAAACTATTAAAAGAAAAGTTACGTAAAGACGTTGAAACTAAAAAAAATCAAGAAGAACTTTTTAAAATGCCGAAAACTATGGTGAGGACATCAAAAACGAATAAGAGACCAATAATGAAAAGAAATAAACAATCTAATGATATAATGAAAAACTATGGAACGATAAAAAATAAAAAATGAAACTAGGTATATGTCAATAATTAATCTATTTGTTTAATAAATATAATTTTTTATACAGATAATTTAATTATTATTGTTTATTATTGTTAATAAAAAAATAAAATTATCAAAATCAACAACTGATTCACAAAAAAATAAAATTAAAATATATTTTATACATAGCAAAGTTATTACTATTTATATAGTAATGACTAATATTTAAATTTTGAACACTATACATATTATTTAAAAACATTTATCAGCTGTTTATTAAAGATATTAAACTATCCATTAGATTAGTAATAAATTCATATTGACTGTCATTTTCAGGTAATAAATTTATTACAGTTTGTACCAATTCTAGAGTATCTTTCAACAATGGCTTTTCAACATCAATTGTCACCTAAAAACATTAATTTTGAATCAATTTATTTTTAAATCATTATTAAATATTTAATATGCCAAAACTCACTGGGCCATTTAGCCAAGAAACCATTTCTGGACTGAAGTGTACAATTTTGTCGTGAAAGTCTATATCACTAATGCATACATCAAATTTCAATCTATGTTTTATTACATTCAGTAGTTGTTTTACAAGGGTTTCTTTATTATTGACAATAGGTATAATCTATTAAAATAAAATAATGTACTGTATTAGTTTGTAATTTGAATGGTTAAGTAAAATATTTTTCCTACTTCTTCAGCTAACCGATCATGTCCTTTAGAATATAGTGACATGACTTGATGTATTCTTAAATCATCCAAATTTAATTGCCAACCAATAGCCAATTGGAATATTTTACTCGTCCAAAATGTACACTCCCTACTATCAAATTCATATTGACCATCCTAAAAACAGTTACCTCACAATAGCATTAGTTGAACCAATATTTTATTTACACTTGAATATATTTATATGTTTAATTTTCAAAGGAATCTATGATACACCAATAAATAAAAAATGTTATTTTGAGATAAGTTTTTCTTAAGTATACCTGACAATCTTTTTGTACAAGACTTGTAGCTGTATAGATGGAATTTGATAGAAATTCAGTTCTAGACTTTTTAACTTTATTTCTTGGCTCTTCTTGACTAAATGTATGTTGATTCAAATTGGAAAAATCAATTTCATGTATCTATAAATAAAATATAATTACAACTTACAACATTTAGTTAACTTAGTGTTTACTTACATTGCAGTCAAATAAACTGTTAAGTGGTTTATTAATGTGTATTGAAAATTTAGCTAGTATGTGAAACGCTCGTACAAATTGATGAGACAAAAACAAAGTTTTTTGATCCGGATCTGGTATACTTAATGCTGTTTGAACAAGTGTAAGTGTATGTTCATTATTATTTTTCCAATTTTCCCAAAATAAATCATATTTTATTTCAGCAAGTTCAAATTCTTCAGCTGATAAAGATGCCTAAAATTTCAGATTTAATTAAAATCAATGAATATATTAATGTAATATAGCACAACCTTAATAATGATTTCAAAAAATTGTTCACACAAGTCAAATAATTTAACAATGTGTTGATCTGGCATCCCAACATCTTGAATACACAATTTTTCCTTTGGAACTTTTCCTACTCGATCAATGAGTCTTATGGCTGACACAAAAACTGGTGATAAATGTGAAGACCACGCTAAATAACAAATACCTAAAAGTAAAAATTAAATACATATAGTGTTAGTCAATAATTACATCGCAATAAATAAACACTACTTGCTTTGTCTTGTATGTGGGCAAGGTATTTTATCAGCAACATTCAGAGCTGCGTTTAGTGGTCGAAGATCAGCAACGCCATCTTTCCAAACAGATATATACTCCCAAAAAATATTACTTAGTAGTGTATTGCCATCCAAACTGTATGGAAAACAGTATTTGAGGCGTTTTAATGCGTCTAACGTTTCTTTTTCAGCCATACTTAGAACTCTAGCTTCGATTGCTGTTTCTGTATTTATAGCTACACCTTCTTGAATGCCCATGATAACTTTAGTTTTATCTGAAGAGTTGGACACTTCTCTATCAAATTCCATTAAGTACTCATCAATAACTAAAGTAGGATTAAGACCTATACTAGCCAACCATTTACTAACAAATGTTGACACTCCACCTAAAGTAAATAATAATCTTATATAATATAACTATTATGAATATAATTACTAGGATTACCTCGTCCATGTTTTAGTAAATCTGATAGTGTAATTGATGAATACTCATATTTTATACAATGAAGTGTTCCAACAGGTTCTTCAGAACAATATTTCAATGTTGAATTAAGATGACACAATTGCTCAAGTCTTTCTATTAATAAATTCCATTGATAATCTTCCCCAGAAACACATTCCCATTCATTATTAACTTTTACTGCAATTAAAAATAAAACAGATACAAGAATGAATTTAAAATTCATAAATAATTATGCCAACAACCGTACAAGGTGAATCACAAACCACATCCCACCTGTTTTCCTACTAGATGCAATAGTTTTGCAAATTATAGCTCCAGTTAAACAAGCAAATGTATTTGGACTATTCGAAAACTGATGTTGTATTTTTTTCCAATCAAGTTTACTTTCTGTTATTAAAGCAGAAATATACATTTTTTGTTACTAAAAAATACAATAATAAATAATTAATTTAATAATATTTACCATTTGTATTATAAATTGTATCAATTACTCTATGGAAATTTAACATCTCTGTTACAACTGTTAATGTGAGAGGTTTTGATAACCAGTATTGAACAGCTAAATACACCATGTCTGGCAATTGTATACCACTAGCTATCCATGCAAAATTCCACTCACCTATATCATTATCAACGTGCATAACAGGTTCAAATATCCGTTTACCTAAACCATGGAAGTAAATATACAGTTTTATTTTATTTTCAACTATTTTTTTAAATCAACAAAACTAAATCTTACATAATTCATCAACATTTTTATCAGTTTTCAAAGACACATTTTCTCCAGTAGTGTCAAAACAAGCAATTAGTTTAATTAAGTTCAGCAGTCTCACGTCATCACAGAACATTACAGTTGTTTTTTTTTTTGGTTCAATAGGAAGTAAAGAAATTATTCTGTCCATATCCTGATCACTGAAACGGAGTGTTTTACATAATTCCTTGAACAAAAGTCAGTGTGTAATTTAAATAATTGCCGTTTATACTATTATTTTATGCATACTTGTGTTTTATCTTCAGCTGACAATGATAATGGTTGAAAACGATGCTTTTCTTGGAAATTGAATAAAAAGGTCAAAAATGTTATAAGTTTTAAATGACAATCAACATTTTTCAATAAATTGTCATTGTTTTGAGAGTTACTTAGACCTAAAGTTATAATAATATTATTACTACGGCTGAATACTTTAATTAACAGTCAATATATTACTTTTTTCTTTTAAAATCGCTTGTAAGGTTTTTAAAAATTCAATAATAGCATTTTGTGTCATATGTTTACTTGAAATAATATAATCAAATGCTTGTTGTCTCACTTTATCAGTTATTAAATTATTGACTAATTTCACTACTTCTTCACATAATTTTTCATCATTCACATTTTCACTTTTACATAGTGACTTAAATGTTTTAAATGCATATATATCTTGTGAGAGCTGACTATTTGAGCCACTTATTTTCGAAAAAAAAGTTCAATATTATGAAGTATAAATATTGATATGTTTTGTTCATAAAATAATACTAACCTTTCTATACAGTGATAGGGTACTTTAATTTCTGTAATGATTTCTGTCTCATCTATAAAATAACAACGGTAATTAGCACTATATATGTTCATTCTTGAAGTACTGAGAGCTCCAAGTAGTCCATAATTTGTATAATATAATCTGAAACATAAATAAAATAAATATAGTAATGATTTTAAGTTTCACACAGAACCTGTAGAAAATACCTCCCAAGCTTAGATACTTTGGATACTGATATTTGTTCATAGTTTTGCATTGACCATACTTCTAATACTTCTCTGTTTGGTACATATATTACTAAACATAATGCTTGTTTGGAATTAGAACTTTTATTTTCATTGACTACTAGCCAGCCAAATTGTACATCTTTATATCCTTCCCAAGTTCTAAATGTTTTTTAATTATTTTTTAAAAAATCTGATTAAGGTTAAAATTAAAATACAGATAATATACTACCGTATTATCCCTCCAGCATTGACCTCGAAAAGTATCACTCTGTCTAAGTTATCCGTTATCACACCAATAGATAATTGTGGACTAAGTTCAATTTTCAAAGCTTCGCATTCCACATCATTTAAACTAAACCTAATTATATTATCAAAACTTTAATAATTTATACAACATACAATTAACATTTTATTTATTTTAATTTATATAATTACCGACATCCAAGTTTTTCAGGTGATTCTAGTATATCAGATGGTTCATTTAAGGATAAATTAAAAGACAACCAACCACTATAATTATAAACAAGGAATTAAAAGTGAATAAAAATATTATAAAACAATTATATTCTTACGGTAATGATTGTGTAAAAGAAGATTTCAATTTACTAGCGACTGCTTTGGTTATATTTCCTAAAGTTGGTTGAGCATGCCCTCCAATAGTATAATGAAATGCTAAATAAGGCTCTTGACCAGCAGCTATAATTTGAGTCATTTGTGGTAAACAGTTTTGTTTATCACCACTAATACCTTTGCATATATTGGCTGCTACTACATGTTGAAAACTAGTGATATCATATCTTGCTCCAACAGCAGCATCATTAATTTTTTTCTGTACATTGAAAGCCCACTTTTTAAATGGTAATGTGAGACTGCTGATATTATTTGTATATTTTTCTTGGACTAAAATAACATAAAATATAAATCAGAAAATCGTATATATTTTTTTATTTTTACTATGTTTAAAAAAATGTAATACAGTTACTATTTATGTATATTGGCGTATTGCAAAATAATTTTTTACATATTATACTGCTACATTCTGATAAAGCATACAGGTGTATAACAATATCTTAATTATATTATAAAATTCATATAATTAAGCTGGTTGGTTGAATGAATTTTCACATTCAATAATTAATCCACAAAACCAATATCATAAAAATAAATAAATTAGTTTCTAAATGTTGTTTACTCACTTTTTGCCAATTGATTTTTACAAGACCTTAAGCTACTAACAAAAACTGTGCCAACAATTGTGCAAATAACTGTACTATATAATATAGCAAATTCCTCAGGCTGTTCTACAGTTGGTGGATTAAGTTTAGCAGGCTGATGACTCTGACAACGCAATTTCATAACAGCGCTATTATGGAATAACTGGGACAGCAGTAAGTCTCCATCCTTTCAAATAAAATTGATAATTTATTATTTGAGTAGTTAAATATTGGATAGAAATTATCAAGAATTAACTTCAGTGTAAAATTTGACAAATCCACTTGAAAATCCAATAGCTATGCAAAACCAATCAGGACTGCAATGTGTAGACAGTTTTGTATTGACTTCTGCTATAGGGAGACATATAACTGAAGTAATCTGTTCACTGTAACAACATATTAAATAATCATCTAATGTTATCATATTCTTTGCAATATAACTTCAAAATAAAATGTTATTTGTTTTGACAAATATAACTTCAAAAGTATTACTAAATTATGTCTATAATAATGTTCAATATTTCAGTACACACTTGCTGGCTTCTGTAATGGTATCACTCCAAACTGTTTGGAACACTTGGCATACCTCAGTAGATGGACTAGGAATCCATTTCACTATAAAATAACGGTTAAATGATTAGGTTTCTATTAAAATTAACACTGGTACTGGTGCATACATGTAAATGTTATAATTTTGTCAATGTGTCCAAACACTATGATTTCACCACCGGGGGATACACAGTTTACGGTGTCATAGAGTATATCAGCTGAAAAAAATACACAGTCAAATGTAAGTATATGTATGAAAAAATAAACTTATCATCAGTAAGTAAGGGTCGTTTCTATACCCACCTTGTACGTCATCAGATCCAAATAAGAAAAATTTAATTTTTGACAGATCAATGCCTTTTGCAAAAGCTTTCAGATGAACCGACATGTTTAAGATTTGATCACGGTCATTGGGTATATGTATATCGTATATGGTGGAATAATCAAGTATAATAGTCAACGATAAGCGTGCACAATGTACTCACACGCACGTTTCATTGTACAAATGCCTACAGGGCTACAGCAATGCGTTGTACGTAAATCATTTTCACAGTTTCACAACTATTCCATTGTTTTGGTTCGTTTGTATGTTATCTACGATTGCTTATTTTTTACAATCAACATAACACAGATTCTTATAATCTGTGCTGAAACGTTCAATGATAACGCGTTATCGACCATTGATTGTCTCGTGATTTGCCAAAGTTAATAGTGTAGAGCCAGGACGCATGCTTTATCTTTTTCAACTTGCTGGCCACATTTGAAATTTATGTTTATTACTTAAACTGCGGTCCATATATACTAATATAAATATACTTCATGTTTTTTTAGATTCTGAACGGAGTGATTATTGGAATATTGGAATATACGGAATATACGGAATATTGGTTTTACCATTATGTGTTTTTAATTTTTTTGTGTCTGACGACACTTTTTTTGGCACTAATAATGCTTCGATTTTCTTAAACAGCAACTTTTCTGAAAGGAGAGTGAATGTAAATGGTACTTGGGTGATTCAAAAATAAAACTTTTTCAATACTTTTTAAATGCGTCGAAAAAAACGATAAAAAAATTACGGAAAAACGAGAAATTTTACGCAAAACCATGTTTTGACAAACTCCTTTTTTTTTAAAAATGCTCTAACTCAAAAACCAAATAACGCAAACATTTAAAATTTTAACCAAATGTTTATATTAGCGTTTTTTATACATAGTTAAGTTTTCAAAGTATTTTGAAATTTTTTAACTTATTTATAGACAATTTAAATTTTCGATTTTTCTAAGTTTTTTTTTTTTTGAAATATCGATAAAACAAATTGGCTGTTCAAAAACTCTTAAAAATTTAATTTAAAGTTAACTATAAGTTATTACTATCGTAACTAAAATAAATTGAAAATCGTTTCACACACATTTTTTTTATAAGGCTAAAATTTGTATGAAATATGTCAAAATTGCTATAATTTGCATGTTATTTTGTAGTTGAAAATTCATACAAGTTTTTCTATATACTTAAGAGTTAAGGTTTTAAATTTTAACATTGGGTTATCCATAAATTACGCTTCAAATAATTATAAAAAAAATTCTACCGGACTTCAAGAAAAAAAAATTATAATTTTAAATTTTTACGAAATTGCATAAAAAAATTGATTTATTCTCAAACGATTTTAAATATTTGTAATAATTCAAATAGTTTAAGTCGCAGAAACTCGAAATTTTTACCAGTTGTTAAAATTGGCTTTTTCTTAAATTTATATTTTTTTCAAAATATTATACTGATTTTTAAGTAACTTAGAGGCATTTGAAATATTCGATTTTTTTACATCTGTTTTTTGATAATTATTGATAAAATAATTTGGCTGGTACAAAATACTTGAAAATGTAATAAAAGATTCTCATTAGTTGTTTTTTCTGTCAAACTTCCAAATCGTTCCCCCCCGTGGAGCGATGGGCGGGTTTGGGGCGCAGGCGCGCAGCCCCAACTAGACGAAATCTAGTTTAAATATAACACTATATTATAATACCTATACCTATTCTAGACCAACATATCATCTCTGTTCAGAATCACAACTCGTAAACAATGACACATTGATACCTACCTATCAATTATCATTGCATTCAAATTTAACAAATCCATTGTAATGACCTACTCGTATACCAGCGGTCGGAAATTGGCGGACTGCGGTCCGAATCCGGACCGCGAAAGGCAAAACTCTGGACCTTGTCAACTGTACTTCACTATGTTATTTACTGTAATAGTATTATTATTAATAGAGAATATTTATTTAATTTAATTTATCAAACTCAGATTATAGTTATGTATTCATAGATCATTGCAAATATTTTATCGGATAGGTAATAATCAGTTCTATTACGATGTTATCGGCCGATGGCCGAGTCGCGACAATACCAAATATCAAATACACCGACAGCGAAAATTACATTTATTGCTTATCGTTGCTATCCATTGTAATAGTTATATCATAGACTATATGAATATTCATATAATCTATGGTTATATTATTTGTCTGTAATTCGTATTTTCTAAATAACAAGTTAGTTAATGATAAAGTACGTGAACATTCGCCTGTGGATATAGTGTGTTTTTCGTTTTATATTATTTCTTCTTATTATTCGTTCAATAGGTTGAGTAAAAAACACAAAATTGACATAGAAAATAGGAAATTTATGAACGAGTGGACAGAATTATATTATTTTTTATTGCCATTCCAGGCTGTTTAATTTTTTTAGTGGACCTCATTTATTTATTATTTTAATCTTTAGGACTCCAATAGAAATTACTTGCCGACCCCTGACCTATCCTATGAACGAGGTGCACTCCACCCCAACTGTACAGTAGAGCGAGGCCCATCCGGTTATTTTTTTGATATAGCTTTTTTGAAGTAACCCATTACAATTTTTTTTAAATAACTTATGCATAAATATCACTGCAACTATATTTAAGTAATTAATCAAATGACGTTATTCCGTTACTGAGAAGTGTACAGTAATTTCGTTGTGATTGAGTACTGTGTACAGTTTGTGTAAACGGTACATACTTTTCAAGACTGGTCTGTATATTCTCAATAGATGTTTTGCTTTCATTTTAGAGGCAAAATAATTTTATATTTTTTTTTCGCCAGGATAGAGGAGCTGATCTTCAAGATTTTTTTTGAAATACTACCTATGCTATAAGTTATTGGACATTTAGTGTCATTGGATATTGCATTTACCTAGTCACAATGTTCACACGACGAGTACATTTAAAAATAACAATGCACAGATACAGCAATATTACCTCACAATTTAATAGTACTTTACTTCTTTCTTAGCAGAACAAAAAAAAAAAATCATTGTTTTACTAAAATTGGTATACATGTCACAATTGAAAATGAATGGGTTTTAAACAGTCTGGTTTAGTTTATACTAAGCTTAATATATTTTTCACCGTTCGGTATAATATACCATGTACTTGTAATATTTCCATATTGATAATACCTAATATATGCACTACTCAGTCATAGATTTATTTATTGAGGATTTCCTAAGGAAGGGGCATGGTTTATATGAACCAATGCAACTATAAATTATAATAGGTACTTTTGGCACTACTTCGTTGTAAAAAAAAAAAGAAATATATAATATAATTCTCTAAATCTATAGAATAAAACATTTTCTACACAAAATGCATGCTTTCTTTATAGCATATGAATACTTGAAAATTATTACATTACTTAATTTTTTTATTTTATACTAGCTGAACCTGCTGAACCGATAATGCTTTGCTATTGCTAGATTTAATTTAATATATTAAATACATTAGTCAATGTACATTCACTTGAAATAATTCCGACAAATATTTCATTTTATATTTTGCTTTCAATATAATATCCAATTTCTATTGAATATATTAAGTTGAATACCCGGCGTTGCTTGTCATTAAACCAGTTGAACATATTAAATTATTATTTCTTCAATTAATATTAGAATCGTAATAAGCAGAAGAATTACTAACGCTTCCTGCTTGCTTCGTTAGAAAAATAACTAAGGTTTAATCTTTGTCTTGCAAAAATTAAAGAAAGAATTTTCTGATTAAAAAAACTTTAAAAATGAATTAAGCTTATAATGCAGAATAATTTTCAAAACTATCTGTAAAAATGTGAAAAAAATTAGGAATTCACGATTCAAAAATTTTTCGGAATGTTTCGAAAACATTTTTATATCGTTTTTCGAAATAGTTGCGTCCATATTTGCAACGATGATTTTATATTTCGCCATAGACGCGAGTGTAAAAGAACATGTTCTTTTTATTATATGAATACATTATGCTCTATGGTTCTTTGCATTCCTCGTGCAACTCTACTTTACTGCTATGTAACTTTTTAACACTGTGAAAAGCACAAACGATAATACTATGATAATAGTTCTATAATACTATTATAGTCTGTGGTTAAAAGTATTTAATTTTGTAGAGTAGATCAGAAGTAAAAGCAAACTAAACGTAGCAAATGTTAGAGATTTGGAGTGAAACAATAATATTTAGAAGATAATTATATTGACTATTGTCATTTGATAAACCCGATCAATAAATGGCCGACCCCAAATTGTTGGGAGGAAGACGTAGACGAAGGAGAAGAAAAAGAGGAAGAAGATTGACACATTTATTATTCAATTAAAAAATCACCAAGAAAGAATATTTCGAAGACGGTTTTGTTATGTATTATACCTACACGAAGTTAGTAATAACTAATAAACAGCAGAATTACTAAAGCTTTCTTCTTGCTTCCTTAGAAGTGAAAACCTTTGAAAAATTAATTAAAATAAGAATACAGGATAATTTTCAAAACTGTCTGTAAAAATGTGAAAAAAAATTAAGAATTCACGACATATTCTGAAAATTTATATTTAATAATACAGAAAAAATTCATGAACCAAATACCTATGACAATTGTTGAGATTATGTATGAAAAACCATGGATACAGAAATGTATAAGTTATATATATATTGTAAAAATAATAAACATGCAATACTGTTGGAAGATGGAGCTATGAGCGAAACCTATGAATTGATTAGGTATTCAACTATAATATGTCGAATTTTCATCTTACAAGATATAATATAAGCAAACGTTCGATCACGTGTATAAAATGCTTATAATATGTTTCGAATATCGAATGAAAAGATCGCATGTAAATCGAGACTGTATAGGTTTTGATTTTATCCCGGACACAAAAAAAGAAATTCGCTTACTGTTTATGAAATGATACTAATACGTTTATAGGTACTGGCCGCAATGAAACTGAAAATCTGTTTTAGTCATATGAAAACATAATATTCTTCATACAAACATTCGTAACAAACATCTCGCGTTGCTAAGCGTCCACGCGAACGGCGATTTCAAAGTCTATAAAAGGAATCGACGACAAACATGAGCACGGCTGTATGCCATTAGCCCTCTTGCCTTACACATCTCGAACAAAGTCAATCACCAAATCATCGTCTAACTTAGCTATTCATTTTTCGTTTTCGTTTCTATTTTACCCCAACAGCAAACGACGGTAAAATGAAATCTCCCCGGACGATTCGTAGCGCGAGCACTAGAAAGCCGTATTACCGGTGTCCGGAATGCCGGCTAAGAGCTATAGCTAAGGAATACAGCCTATGGCAGCGGAAAGTGGTGGTGGGTGGGTCCGCTGCCACCGACGGTCTTCGGGCCGTCGCGGTGGACGATGTCGCGAGCACCGTCGCCGTCGCGAATTTCTCGGCGCAAACCGAGGAAACCAAGACCGCGGTCGTGTGCCGTGACGCGTCAATCCAGTTCGACGACGTCGAACCCGTGCCGAATGTCGGCCGACGGGACTTTTGGTCGCAAACCGACCGTGTGAAAGCGTCACATGTGGCCGTTCAAACGGCTGAAGGTCTCGCAGGGACCGTCGTAGATTCCAGCGCGCCCGTGCGCATTGAACCGGCGGAGGAGAAACGTCGAAAACCGGTTGTCGCACGATTGTCGGACGCCGCCGTAGCAGAACAAACTACCAGAATCGCAGAATTAACCATTCAAGATGAACCGAAGGTTAGTAAAAATTATAATTAACGTTTGTCTACATCGGACATGTAGAGTTATAAATTTGCCCCCCCCCCTGATCGTAATATTTATCGGTTAAAAATGTTATTAAAATTCCACCAATCCTCATCGATCCAATTATATGATATGATATTATATAATATGACCAGAGGCGAAAAAAGTACATACGACGTAATTTTTTCGCAAAATAATTTTGTAATTTTACTTGTGGCATGCACTTGTTGTTTCAAACTTCCGATCAATGAAAGCACTAATATCTAATCATTCCTTTTTTATACGTTTCATTTTCAGAAGAAAAGTACATTAGCGTGCACCATGAAATATTGGAAACGACGGTATTCATTGTTTTCTCGGTTCGACGAAGGTATTATGTTGGACGAGGGTAAGTAAAATAAAATTATTGTCGATTTTAACTAAGATTTACTAACACATAATTTTTATTTTTAGTAAGTTTCTATTCCGTCTGTCCGGAAGTACTTGCGTTGCACATGGCACGGAGATGTGCTTATGAATGTGTAGTTGATCCTTTTTGTGGTGCTGGTGGAAATGCCATTCAACTGGCTTTAACGTGTCGTCGAGGTAAGATAATAGTTTTTTTTTTATATTAATAAATAACTTTCGTATATTATCATGACGTTTGGGCTATAACTTTTTCACTTATGTTTTTCAGTTATCGCTGTTGATATCGACCCGGCGAAAATCAAACTGGCGCGTCGAAACGCCGAGGTCTATGGAGTAGCGGAAAAAATAGACTTTCGGGTCGGCAATTGCTTCGAAATTCTAAATGGAGTTCAAGCCGAAGCTGTTGTTACATCTCCTCCGTGGGGCGAACCAGGATACTTGAGAAGTTTCAACGCGAAAGACCTGGGTAGCCGGGAAATGGGTGGCATGGCTGGGATCTTAAAAATGACTCGAAACATCGCTTCCAGGGTAGTACTCCATGTTCCCAAGACCATTGACCGGAAGCAATGTCTTAACGTGTCGAGGAAAGAAAATTTTGGCCGGGTGGAGATCGAAGACGTATCGATCGACGGACGGCAAAACTGCACAAATTTGTACCTAAAGCTGCGACAGGTAAATCAATTATTATAATTATATGAGTTATTTAGATAAAAACTATATACATACTTAATTTTTAAATTTGGTCACTCATTCTAATACAAATTTCTTAATATTGTGTTTCAGGATAACGGACGACTTTGGCCAGCTATACAATCAAAAGTAGACCTAAAATCCAGTGGCCAAAATGGGTGGTCTCATATTTTAAGTGGCCTTTCTTCGTACCCATTGTACTTGACCAAAACGAAGGCATTTTTGGCCGCCAAATGAGTGATTTTTGGACGTTATTTTTATCCTAATTGTTCCACCTTTTGGAGTATATTTTTTCCTTTGAATTTTATTACTATTATTGTTAGTTTTTTTTCTGTTTGAATTTTTTTCTCTTCGGAGTTTTTTTAATTTAATTTTGTTGTGATTTAAAGATTTTCTGTATTTTTCATCATTGCTTTATGGATTTTTTCTCTTAACTATAGGTTTTACCTTTTATATATATTAATAATTATTTATACATAATATGTTATTCTTTTGTTTTTGTTTTTGTACTTATTTTTTTTCTCTTCGGAGTTTTTTTTTTTGTTTATTTTGTTACTATTTTAGTGTTTTAAGGAACTTTTTTGTATTTTTGACCACTTTTTCATGGATTTTTTCTCTTAATTAGAGTTTTTTTTTTAAAACATTACTTATATTTATATACTTAGTATTTTTTCGTTTTTTCATCACAATTTTATTTATACATTTATGAATGATTATTTTTTTTCTCCGGGTTTTTTTTTAACTTGATTTTGTTATGATTTTACTCTCTTAAGGAGTTCTTTGTATATTTTACCACTGTCTTATGGTGTTTTCTCCTAAATAGAGTTTTTTTTAACTTTTATTTATACTAATAATTATTTACCTACGAAATATGAATTTTTTTTTGATTTTTTTTCACCATCAGTTTATATGTACCTAATATTTATTATTATTAACTTTATTATTTTGTTCATGTTATAATAATTTTTTATTAAATGTTTATTATGATCTTAGTTATTATAACTATAAAACCTTGTACATATTTCTGGTTTTTTTTTACATAAATTTGTTATTGTGAACTGTGATACTTAAAAAATGTTTACCCAATGTATTGTTCATTGGCTTTTTTAGATATATTTACAATATTATTATAATATGGTTTTTCACAAATCTTATATTTTCTTATAGCATTTTTGCTATTGATTGTTCCTTATATTATACATGATAATATAATACGATTGATTATAAAACTGTATAACTGTGTGTTTTTATTTTATGTATTAGCTAGAAAATAGTATTAGTTATTCTTGGGGTAGAAATACTTATGTAGATGGTAAATTAAAGTTTCAGTTATCTACTTAGAGAGCTTGAATTTAAAAAAAAATGTATTCAACATGGAAAACTTATATTTTCCAAGTTATGATTTAATATTCTGATTATTTTACAATATTGAGTCTCAAAGAGTAGCAAACCAAATACTTGGACTATGGTATAACGTATAAATTAAAAAATTTTGGCTGACTAAAAACTCTTGAATATTTAATACAAGGTTTATTATAAGTTAGATTTATTCCAACTAAAATAAATTGGAAATCGTTTCCCTCAAATTTTTTTTATAAGCTCAAACAGTTCAAATTTGTGTGAAATATGTTAAAATCACGATAATTTGTGTTATTTTATAGTTGAAAATACCTAAAAATTTTTCTGTTTATACTTAAGGTTCAAAATTTTAACACTAGGTTATCCATAAGTTACCTTTTAGAAAACTATAAAAACATTTCTACTGGATTTACCGGAAGAAACAAATTTTATGACCGTTTGAAATTTAATTTGTTACGAAATTGTATAAAACAACGATTTATTCTCAAACGATTTTAAATATTTGTTATAATTAAAAAAGTACAAGTAGCAGAAACTCGAAATTTTTACCAGTTGTCGAGATTGGCATTTTATTTAAGTCATGTATTTTTCAAAATATTATACTGATTTTTAAGTAACTTAGAGGCATTAGAAATATTCGATTTTTTCAATTTTTTTTTTACTATCGTCGATAAAAAAAAATTTGGATGGTACAAAATACTTGAAAATTAAATAGAAGATTCCAAAAAAGTGGTTTTAACTGTCAATAAAAATTATTCAAATCTATTTGCAAAATTATTTTTTATAATTGTTTGAAAAGCAAATGTGTAAATTTATACCATTTGGCGTTTGTAGAAGTGTAGGACCTCTGACCTACATTTTAGGTTGAATCTAAAGCTTACTTTAAATATTTTCAAGTTTATACGAACATAGAATATAGAATATTGAAGAACTTCCACTGAAATCGTATCGGATTATTATATTTACATAGGTAAAACTAGGACGTTTTATTTTAATATAATTATTAGATTAAGCCAAAGTTATTCAAGATCAAACACGTACAGCGTTTTAAGAATCGTGGTGGATGTGGAAATTATCAAGTGAAGTAAATATTGTGGTAAATGGTAAAATAATTTGTTATAAATATTATTGAAATAACAATCGAATACTCCAATGGTTACAAGTTATATGTGCATAAATTTATATTTTATAACAATTACATGTATAAATATTGGCAGAAAATACCTATACGTTATTTCTACCTATTTCTACCTATTCGTTTTTCAAATAATAATAGTCATATACAGCCACATAGACGCATTTACATAATTTATACCTATTAACTATTTTATTCGTAAGATATATAAATTATTATTTGTAAACCATCATACAGCATTCATATTTAGCCACATAGGTACCTATAAATTATTTTTATTATAATAAAAAGCAATTAATTATTAATTAATTTAAATGATTCGGAAATATTTATGAAATTCTTAACACGTTTAATGTTTTTGGATGGGCCTGAAAGACACAAACAAATATTGCTCGTCTATAATAATATTATGTGTTGGACATTTATCTCGTATTATCTATTAGTGTTGAATACTTGAAATTAAATACAAATCTCAAAGAATTGATTAATAATCATATTTTGCGATTTTTTGATGATATTTAAATTACTCATAACGGAGTCAAGTTTCCAAAATTTCGTAAGTTTTAAAATGAAAATTTTCTTATATTAGTTATAATGTCTAATGGGAATAATTTTTAATTTTGACATGCAAATGTTCATATCTTTTTCTTTTTTTAACGAGTATGTTTCATGGTTAAGACATTGATGTTATTTTTTTGAGAAGAAAATTTGCAGATATGCATAAAATAGTCTTACATTATAATAGTCTCAAATATGTTCAATGTAATTTTTTTTTTCTTACCCTTAAGATTTGATGGAAGATTATAATAATAATTTATTACTATTATTTATCAGATATTCGAGAAAAAATTAAAAAATGCTAAAAATAGTCAGGCACCATATCCTTTGTTGATATATTTTACACTGACACACCACAACACGACTTTCCCGATTTTTTTTTCGAAATCGACGATTTATCGTTGGCTATTTCAAATGGATACTTGAACAGTTTCACGTTACACTGACACAACAATATATAGATATACTCATTTACTTAATAAAGATCCAACAATCAGAAAGTCAGATTCAGTTTTTTATCGATTTATTTTAGTATAATATAATCTGTATTTTTCAAAACTATGTAAAGCGTCCATTATCATGGACACGAAAAACTGTTATTGTTGTTTAGCCGTAAAATGTGCACAAGATCGCGGTGCTTATTCTCGGAATAAAAATACGTACATGATGAATAATGATTTTAATTGATTCACTTCAGTCCATGGAGATGTGATTGAACCGACTCGACGGAGGACGGAATGAAAAATGTGAGTTATTCCGTTACACGATGAGAATATTGATGTTCAAATTATCCAAACCGACGGGGATTTCCAGCTACCTATTCCTGCGATAGCGTCGAAGCCACGTCGCGTTGCCGTGTGTTACACCGTATATAACTTATACGAACAGCGACCGACCGACCAATGTTTTGTTCTTGACTAATTATTTATAATACCCGCTACAGCACCACCACCCAGACCCAGTACTTCCTTAAAACATAAACACAACACTCGGGTTGCCTTCAATGGCAGCTGTAGACGGCCGTTTTCAATGTTTGTGATTATTTCACGCCGTCAGTCCTGCACGTGAACAACACGTTATACCAATATACTGATTTATGTCAATGTAATAATATATACTGCCGGCTCGAGTGCGACCAGATCTGTTGGGCCGATTTCGTTTTGGCATCTTCGGTCGTTTTAGGCTTTTAGCCTGTGATATTATTATACTGACACCATGTTTGTGGTATTGTTGCTGGGCGCTGTGTTGGTCGTTCTGATGGCGTTGTTGTTTTCCGCGAGTTTCTGCGTCCGAAGACCCGCGGAACATTATCGCATGTGCGCCAAACTGCCATCCTTACCCCGTGGCTACTTGGCCGACTTCAGATTGTCACTTCGTCATGCTACGCTCAAGCCCAAAGGTTAGTATACGTACCACTAATACGGATTGCCGACGGGGACGGGTTATTTTTTTCTTCTTTTAAACCGAGTAGGTAATAGGCGTAGCCATTCTACAGATATAATAATGTATGTTTGTTATGTATGTTTTGATTGTATGCATAAGAAAATTGACGTGTATGAACAATGTCATTTTTGAATGATTCAGGAAAGTACGTTAGAAAATTAAAAAGTTTCAATGATAATACAGAGACACAGAGTGTTTCTATTTTGGTATAAAAATATAACACCAACAACAAATGTCCAAAAAAATAATCAACAAGAGAGCGATATGTAAGTACGACTGATTTTATAGTGCGATGACTAATTCTTATACAGTTATACTTCAATTGCATAACTAAATACTATTGATTTCGATATTTTCATGGTTGCATGATAAAATCAAAATTGTTGAAGTATTTAAATTAAATTTTAATAAATAAAAAAATTATTTGAAGAGGTCGAATTATAAAAACATAAAAAATGGGGGTTTACGATTAGAAAAAGGTTTTAAATCACTGGTCTACGTTTAAATCTAATTCGCATTAATTTTAAACCAAATTAATTATTAATGGCTGCTGCCGCTACAGGAATGTCATATAATACCTAGTATATTTGTACTAAGGAAGTCTTCAAACGTTAGCCGTTCAAATATAAATATAAAAATAAATATTTGACGCTCAAGATTTTGGACGTTCAAACGTTTGAATGTCGTCCTTATAGTAACTGTTATACTTGCACCGTGTTGGTAAAACGCTGGTACATTAGTAAGTTAAAGTACCGCGGTATTTTCAATTTTTCAATTGTGTGATAATGTACAATGCACCGTGGACCCTTATTAACTTCTTAACTAACCTAACCAACTTATTAGTAACCTCATTCAAGCACACGTACACGGTGAGAAGTTAAATATTTTTATTGGGTATAGTTTGGTAGCGTGTAAATATATATATATATTATTAGCTACACGGTCTACTCACTGCGCGGCACACGGTGATAGTACCTTTAGTCCTTAAAGCTTTAAGTTATAACACTAAACATATTAATATAAATTAACCTGTGATTGATGCGCATAAGCGAGTGCATTATGAAATATATTAAAGTCTGAGTACCTATCGCTTTTGCATTAGCATTGATTCATGATTTTACTTCCTATTTTTATAATGTATTTTTAACACCCTTCATGTAAAAATAATATACACAGTACACACCTATTTTTTCAAACAGTCGTTTTTCATCAATACTCAAATAGATTTCTTTTACTATTAATTGTTTTAGATCAAGTTCATAAGTTTCAACGTTAACATTATTTGATAAATAACTAGGAATTAATAAAATATTTAATCGAGGAGATATTTTTACAGATATTTTAATTTTTATACTCATAAAAACGATAATTTACCACGCACACACTAACAAATTGTTATCATTACAAATCAAATATTGCCTATGTGGCTATGCAACAAACTCTTAAGGTTGAGTAACCACAGAGATTTGAGAAAGCTGCTTTAAATATTTCATTTGGACGAGAAAAAGTAACTTACCTATTCATCTTTTAAACGGAGTATTACAAATTTGTGCTTATACTAGACGATTTTAGCGCTTTTAAATTAGAAATCAACCACTTGTACCGAGTTATGTAAAAGATGATGAAAAATTGTAAGTGTTATTTTATAGTGTAATTATTACTTTATTGCTTTATTAGCCTTATAATACTGGAGTTAATGTTGCGCAGACGCGTAGTAACTTATTTTTCACAGTTAACTGAGGTAGATTATAAAGTATTATGGGTTGATAGAATCCTACACAAATCAGTGTTAAAACATAATATAATTATACGAATGAGGTTTTATCTACACACCTATAATTGTATATATTGTATTATACAATATGTAAGCCTATGTATCTTATTTATCTGCTGCCAAATGGCAATCCTTATTTCTTTATAATTTACCGCTTATTGTTGTGTACATTGTACTTTGTCGTATAATTGTACTTATGTATTTCTTGGATATTGACTGTATAAGTTAATAGTTATATATGTATACTTATGCCTTATATAGTAAATACTTGTATGATGGTTGATCAATGATCACTAAGTTTGATTCAGACAAAAACATTGTTCTCGACAGTGTGGATGAACGTTGAACAAATACTTTACTTGTTTACCTAGCTGTAGTTACTACATAATTATTTTATTATTGATAAGTATTAAATAGTAATTACTAGCTATTTAACTCATTTTAGATTGAGTTTTGGTTCTTAAAATATATATAACTAATTATAAGTTAATCCTAGCTAGACAGTTATTGCTTTATTTCGTGCATAGTATTGAATAATTTTTAGTATATAGCGGTCGGAATTTAATTGTATATTTACTAGCTGAATTTGTAAGCGTACTGTATTCTATACTTTGTTTGATCACGTGTTGATAGTTACCAAAGCTTGAAACAATATGATGAAATCAAATAAATAAATCTCTTCGGACTATGATGGTCACAGATATGATAACAGATGTGCAACTATACCTCGTATTAAAAGTTACTGGTTGACATAGCGTATATCAATTAATGTTAATATATTATGTAGATACCAAATATATATTATGAAATTTTCGACTGCCATAACGGTTAGGAAATGTGTTTTTTGGCGGTTTACGGGTATTCTGTTATATTATTACAAATATAATTTGTATTCAATAACTATTATGAGAATCGGACATAGTTAAATTACTATTTACTGATAATCGATTGATATTAATTGATGGTCCATTTTTAAGATAATCCAAGAAAGTGTACAGGCATAAGTAGCTTCGTTATAAAATATAAATTGTTAATAAATGCTAATAATATATGGCTTTTAAATTCTTCTTAAAATAACATTTTCTAATTAGCAGTAGATTTGAGAGAAAGTGGTAAAATCACTTTAAATGTGTGTAAGCGAGCAGTGTGATTTCTGAATATGCATCATATGGTACCTATTACCTATGTCATAAGTAATCTAAAAATAAACAAAACTGTAAACACTAAAAATTCGAAAATCTAAATTAAAGCTATTAAATAGTCAGTTATTTATAATACTAGCTATATACAACTGTTAATGGTAAAATGTATAGTCCTAAAAATCAAGGCTTAAAATCGGTAAAGAAACAACAATAATAAACCTACGTCTTTTAATTTGATTTTGTTTAAAAAAATCTGCAGAAAATTGACGATCAACATTAACATATTATATATTAATATTTGAATTTTAGCTAAATGATTTGATACAACATATTATTTTTTCCGGTAGAATTTATAGAATCAATTTAGTTAATAGCTTATACGGTTCTATAATACCTTTGTACGATGTTACAAGACACGTAGAAATAAGTAAATAATTTACAACGAAATATAATGTGCTCATGGAATAATAATATTTGATTGACCTTGCGAGTATATTCTAAAAGTAAATTTTTCTATATGGTTACAAATTATATCAACCTAATAGAAAATTATGATTATAGTCACATATTAATATAATATGAATTTAAAATATTTTTATTTAAATACTTCCTGTAAATTATAACAATAGTACTGAATATTGTTATGACACTTCACTCTATTGTAATGTAGTACTGCGCAATCACTTTAAAAATATTATTTTATTATATTTTCTTATACATACTTTATAATAAAATAAAACACTAATTAATATAATACACGTGAATCGAGAATATTATATTTTTAATTTTCACATATCGATGGACGGATCAGGCTCACATTTTATACACAGATAGCTAACATGACGTATGCATACGCTAAGATTTTTCGAAAATCGCATTTTTAAAAACTGATGACAGTTTGTACTCTGGGCTCAAATACATAATTTTATCACTAACTATGGTAATATTTTGTGTTGGTTTTAATATAATGATGGAAATAAAATACACTCGGTAAAAGTTACGAGTTACTATATGACAACTAAAATAACAATCAAATAATTACTATTGTTTAAGAAAAGATTTTTGATTAATTTCGAAAAATTAATTTTTGTAATTTTAATATACGATATAATTAAAAATAACAAAATAATATAAAAATACTACGAGGAAATCTATTAGAAATTCGTTTATCTATGAAAATTTTTGGCGTGTTGAATTTAAAAAACATATATTTTTTAAAAATTCACGCTGAGCTTATGATTTATATAATAAATAAATTGTGATTTTGATTCTACTTTAGTACATATATATATATATAAATGCACTTGCAGTATATTAATATACCGTGAATTGACATAATATTTTATAATAATATATATCTTCCCGTCGTGATTATAATTTTTAATCAGGTTTTTGTTGTAGATACACTATAGGTATTCCCAGAAGAATGAAATTGGCCAATGGCCACTAATTATAAAATACTATTGAAGTACTTAGGGTTTTATTATTATGAAATGACAAGGTTCTATTTACTCGGGGCATAAAAAACTTACAGATACACTCAAAATGACTACATTTTAGAAGTTCTGACCTCTTTAATAGATCAATTGTTGTACCCTCTGTAGACTGCATTATACGATACACGGCACAAAACATTTTGTATTAATTCTTGTGAACTGAGTGACCGGCGAGCCATCGGAATCTCACCACTCGGCAGAAACGCTGGGTTGTTTGTCACTGGCACTTGTCACTGCTCTGGCAGCCATGTAATGACCATTGCAGATCATCGTTTACTTGTGTCGTTATACAAAGCATATTGTAATTAATTTTAAGTAAGATTAGCATTTACGTTGTTCATGTAATTTTATTTAAGTAGATAATTTAATTTTTTCAAAATCAAACCTCTTTTCTTTCGTTCTGCACTTCTACCATTTAAGGCACCATTACGTCACAATCAGGAAATGCTTTAAAATATAAACTTGCATAAATCTATGAGTAAACATTTTAATATTTTATAGATAACATTTAAATTTACTTATTAATTATGAGTTTGGCAATTAAAATACTTTAAGATTACTTATTTAGTGGAAATTTTAATATAGTTTTCTTCTAATGGTAAACACATTTAATTTAATTTTTTATTGTTCAATTATTTATATACATTATAATTAGGTAATTTCAAACATTATTAATAATACCATTGATTATGAATACTAGTATTTTTAATGCGTTTCAATAGTACCTATTACAGAAATATTGTATTCTTTTTTTTAGATCTTCTACCATACTTTGGTAAAATCTTCAAACAGTATGGACCAGTGGTTCATTTAAATGTATTGGGCCATTCGTACGTCTTATTAAACGATCCAGATGATATAAAAGTATTTGCAAAATTATTTAAATTATTTTTTTTGCAGTTTTTAAAGATACAAAATAAGCATTAACCAATATCATTCAGTTTAAAAACTTAAAGAGTTAGCAGTGCAAATTAAACCAAGTGTACCTTTTCAGGCTTTGCTATCAAGTTCACACCATATAAACAAAGGACCCGAGTATTCAATGCTCCATCCGTGGTTGAATAAAGGTCTTCTAACGAGTGGAAGTAATCATACAATATTCTATTGCTATTAATTCGATATTAATTCTAATAATTTTAAATTATGAAGGTCTGAAGTGGCACTCGCGAAGGAAACTACTAACAAACACATTTCACTTTCAAATACTGGAAACATACATTCCCACGTTTAATAAACAGGCTCAATTTTTAACGAAGAAGCTTGAAAAGTTGGCTGGCAATGAGCAACGAGTGTCTATTTATCGTTGTATGACACTTTGTGCTCTAGACACAGTTTGCGGTAAGTTTGTATTAAGTATAATACTAATGAATGATATTTTTATATAAATATACAATAACGAACATATAGGTAGATTATATTAAAATTAAACCTCTACATTCTAAATAGAGGACTGTAAAGGAGACTTTAGTGACATCTACTAATTATTACTACCTATATAGTATAGTATTATGTACCTATTACAAAATAATTTTTTATCATGTTAGTAAGTTATCCATGAGTTTTTGATTCAGATTTTAAATATGTCCATTTAAAGGCATTGTTTATCAATACATATTTCTCTGGTTCTATGTATATCTACTAGCTAATATTGTTATTATTTGGTTAATCGATTTTATGTTTTAGAAACAATAATGGGAACTGAATTGCAGTCTCAAGAGGGCAAATCTGTAGAATATGTTCAAGCTATATGCACGTATGACGTCGTTATGATAATTTGGATTTGTATATTGTATTATAATTTATTTATTTGTAACATTTATTTATTTCAGTGTAACAGATATTATGATCAAACGGATTTTTAAATTTTGGCTATGGAATAATTTTGTTTTTAAAATAAGTCAAAATGGAAGAGACTTTCGTAAATCATTAAAAATTCTACACGAATTTACAGAAAATGTGTGTTAATAACTATTCCAATAAAATATTGGTCACTAAATTTAGAATATGTTTTATATTTTAGGTCATAAAAGAAAAACGAGAAAAACTCAAAGTTGATAATGCTATAGCGACTGAAGAAATAAGCTTAGGTAATTTAAGTTTTAATAATGGCAGGTATAGTAACATATACCTAATTACTTATAGTATGTACCTACACATTGTTATAGGTTGATTAATATACCTATAATAAATAATTATATAAATTTACTTTGAAAGCGAAACAAGGCAATATTATATATTTATTTGAAAACGTCAAATATAATAATGTGCAATAATATCATTCCCAGGGAATACATTTTAGATTCTGAACGGAGTGATGGAATCTATTGATTTTACAATGATGTGTGTTTTTTTTTTTGTGTCTGTCATCACGTTTTGGGACAGTAAAAATACTAATATAAAAGTATATTAATTATAAATTTGTCTAAAAAAAAAATTTATGTTCGATGGGTCGAATGCTTCGATTTTCTTAAACAGCAACTTTTCTGAAAGGAAAATAAATGTAGATGGTACTTGGGTAAGTCAAAAATTCAACTTTTTTAATACTTTTTGAAGAAATCGAAAAAACGATAAAAAAATTACCAAAAAACGGGAAATTTTACGCAAATTCACGTTTTTACAAAAAACATTTTTTTAAAATGCTCTTACTCAAAAACGAAAAACCGTAACAACTTAAAATTTTCACCAAATCTTTATATTGGCATTCTCTATACATACTTTTTTTAAAGTATTTTGACATCTTTTGACTTATTTATAGACAATTTAAATTTTCGATTTTTGTAAGTTTTTTTTTTTAAAATATCTATACAATTTTTTTGGCTGTGCAAAAACTCTTGAAAATGTGTTAAAAGATTAATTATAAGTTATACTAATTGTAACTAGAAAATATCGGAGATGGTTTCACTCAAATTTTTTTTATAAGCCCATAAAGTTCAAATTTGTATAATATATGTTAAAATCGCGATAATTTGCAAGTTATTTTGTAGTTGAAAATTCATAAAATTTTTTCTGTTTATACTTAGGTTCAAAATTTTAACACTAGGTTGTCTATAAGCTAATCTTCAAAAATATATAAAAAAATTTCTACCGGACTTAAAAGAAAAATTTTATGACTGTTTGAAATTTAAATTTTTACGAAATTGCATTATAATTCAATTTAAACATAAAATACTATATTATTATATACACATTTTAGACAAACATATTAACTCCGTTCAGAATCGTTATTCGTATACAATGATATCTATCATTGCATTCCAATTTAACAAATCCATTGTAATAATGACCTATCCTATAAACGAGGTGCACTCCATCCTCAACTGTACAGCAAAGCGAGGCCCATCCGTTTTTTTTAGTATTGCATTTATTTACTCGTATATTATCATTATGTGTTGTATAAATTATTGCAAATATTTTAATTTTTAATATATGCAAAAACTATTAGTTGAAGACGTTGAAGTTATTAAATTTTTTCATTGTGAATCATGTGCAATAGGAAAAGTTTCTAGAGTACTACTTATTCAGATAACATTTAATGTAAAATATGATCCGTCTTTTTTTATAAAATAATAAACTTTATTAGGCATCTTTTTTTGTTCTGTACAAGATCGATTTTTTGGGTCACAAAAATAACAATTAGTTATAAAATTAAATATAAGATAATACTATAATACGTACCTATATAAAACATCTATACGGGGAGCCTTACTTGGTGCCTTAGGTAAACAGAATTCAAGACCTTAAGATAAAATGTAAGATACTTCCGTAGAATGAATCTACGACGAGCATTTACGCGTGTAACTTTTATTTTTAAACATTATTTTTAAGAAGATTAATATTTCCAGAAAATAATGTAATAAACTATAAATAACATGTATTTATATGAATTAACAGCTACTGAGCTATATTGTACAATTATAAATAAATGTAAATCATTATAAAACTGAAAAAAGTATTACTTATACGTGGAAATAAATTATTTATAAATTACAATCCAGGGAAAAGACGAGTAGAATCATTCCTTGATCTTCTTATTGGATTATCAATGCAGAACCCAGAAATAATGACCGATTTGGATATTAGAGAAGAAGTAGACACTTTTCTTTTTGAGGGACATGACACTTCGTCAACTGCTATGGCACTGGCTTTAATACTTTTGGGATTACATCAAGATATACAAGTAAATTGATAAAAATTATTTCGTAACCGAAGATTATATAATATACTTATAAATTAAGACAGTAATGTGTTTTTGTGTGTAAAACTGATTGAATTTGAATATTTTAGAACTCTGTTAGGGAAGAATTGTACTCAATATTTGGAGACAGCGAAAGAGAAGCTACAATGGAGGACCTTAAATCGATGACGTATTTAGAACGAGTTATAAAAGAAACTTTAAGACTATACCCAAGTGTTCCTGGTATCACTAGAAAGCTTAGACAGCACTTAACTATTAGTAAGTAGTTTATATAGTTAAACACACGTTTATTATTTGGTACGCTTTATTGTACCTTCACACTTATTTTATGATATTATTTATTATTGGATTAATCTTCTTACATTTGAAGAAGAACACCAAATTCCACCACAGACAGTAATTGGAGTGATACCATACTTACTTCATCGAGAAGAAAAGTTATATCCGAATCCATTGGCTTTTGATCCAGATAGATTTTTACCCGAGAACGGTTACAATAGACATCCTTATGCCTATTTACCATTTAGCGCTGGCCCTAGAAATTGTATCGGTAATCGATGAGTTTTATTTTAATTAATTTTTTTCAATGTACGAATATATTGTTTTTAGGACGAAAATATGCCATGAACATGATGAAAACAATAGTTTCGGCTGTAATAAGACGATTGAAAATCGAAACATTGGGCAATATGGACGACATTGTAGTAGGTGCACAGATGATTTTACGACCGGAATCATTACCAGATATTATAATCACTAGAATTAAACTATAATTTTTTACTGATTGTTTAATTTTTCCTATTGTAAAAATGTAACATGTAATTCAGATAGAAATGACGATTTATTTATAAAACTGATAACAGTTGATTATATTATAATATAGTACGGGGGAACCAGTGGTGGATTCATGGAGGGGGAGCCGAGCCCCCTCCTGTGGTAGTTATATATTCGTAATTGTCATGATTATAATTTATAAGTCATCGTTCAGACTGGCTGACACCGTCGTCCGTCCATTTTTGGATAATATAAAGCGATATTGATGACTGTAATCTTATCTGTATTTTATATTTTGTGTTCGTTTTACTACCTCTAACACAATATTTGAAAATTTGGGACCCCCAAAAAAAATCCTAGATCTGCCACTGGTGGGAACTATATGTATATATTCATACTGGGTTTGATAATTTAGTCAGTTCTGTGAATTTGCCATCAATTTTTCAAATGTTATTAATTAAATTATAATTATTAAAGGCAATTGTACAGCTATATTATATATTATTAAACATTTTTTTTTTATATGTTCTACTATCTAGTATCTACTTTCCCTTTTTGATTGTCATGTTATGTATAAAGTAGGTATCACAATTAAAGACATATATATATTTTAAATAGTGGTAGGTATACAAGTTTACTTCAATGTTAAAACATTAATCCGAGTAATACCAATCAATAAACATTATAACCAAATGATTTACACTTCAGTGGATACATTAATAAAATTATAATTTATAGTTACATATTTACACCATAATAATGTCTCCATCTCAGAAATTGAATATCGATGACTAGGGTAAATTAGTATTTACTATTTACATCAGCCATTCGATACCTTACTACCTACAATTTCAAAAACCTTTTTTTTTTATCATTAAGTAATCCGCGGCAACTGAGGCCATTGCATGTTGGATGATTAATTGTTTATGGTGGAGAACTGTGGGTTATGTGGAACACGTATGTACATATACACGTATGTGGCATGGTTAACGTCGCTAAAAACCCGGATGGTCACCCATTCGGTTTAACGACGCCGGAGGGTGCTTAACCGCAGCACTGATTAGCGAGTGCGGCTAACCACTCCACTCAAAAACTTTTGTTTGACTGGATGTCTGAATCGGTATTAATTTCGACTCATTTTCAACTATAAAAGTGTCCATTGGTATTTGATAATGAAATTTTTTGTCGATCCATCTCATAGGTAATAAATAATTATTAAGTGCTTTACATGCTATGTAGATACTGTAAAAAATAAAAGATTAAGTGTTTAATACTTAGTTAGTTTATTTTAGATTCTGATTGAAACTAGGAATGTATTGAGACACGTGGTAGTGTGTTAACACTGTTAACTAAGTTAAGTATTAAGCGAAGTTCAAGCCACCTGGAACTGTCGACACAGCAGCCGAGTGATAGGAACTTTTGTTCCTTTAATAACTCAAAATCTTTTTAACATATGAGATTTGGCTTATTTTTTTAAAATCCCTTATATTAACTAGAAGCCCAAATTTCCTAAGTACATCTCAAACGGTTATTAATACTTATATTAATGTACAAAAATCGGCATTTTTATCACCTACTGCACTGACATAAAATAGATCAAAAACCTAAAACACTTTCAGCTGATCTAGAAAGTTAAAATTTGATGATCAGCTGGGTAATAGTGTGTATACAAAGAAAATAGAGGATTTGAAATATTTTCCAAGCAATTAATTTTAACGAACACCTAGCATCAAGGGCGCTCGCAGAAAATTATCCCAGTCGATGCAAAATTAATCTTCATTAAATATTATGTTTTAATTAATTTGTCATAGGCAAATATATTTTGTGTATGTATTTTCAGCTAAGTAAAGCGAGCAGAGTTAAAAAAAAAAATAGCGGTGGCACAACAGTGTATATCGAAGCAGGAATTGCCCATTAAAACCGTTTGTTCATGTAAATATTTATTCATTTATTTATTTATTTATGAACGGGTTGGAGCCCAATAGTACAATACAATATTATAATAATGGATATGAACAATTTAACGCTAGAGTAAACGCCAAGTAGTATAACAAATAGATAAATGGCAATAATATAAAAAGAAAATAAAAAAAAAAAAACAGTAAAAAATAGTAGTAACAGATAGCAGTATTATTTAGAAAACTTTTTAAGAGAAGCATTGGTGCTCATTACAAATGCGCATCATATGGCGAATGGGGTTAATTTTACCATAGCTGGTGCTGTGAAATAGAATAACAAAGGGAGAATTAGACTTAGTTAAGTGAGAAGGAACTTTAAAATTAATTAGATAAAGGAGAAAAGGAGCATCTACACGTCCGTCAATCAGTTTATGCAATAACACCATATTAGCTTCAATTCTTCTATCAGTCAGCGACAAAAGCTCAAGTTTATTCATCACTGGCCTATAATCATTCATTGGATATGGAATTTGCAAAATAAATTACGCCGAAGAACAAAAATGCCTCTGGACCCTCTCAATGCAAGCAGAGTCAGCTGCCGTAAAAGGGTCCCAGAGAATGGAAGAATATTCTAAAAGAGGCCGTACGAGAGAGCAATATAAAGCTTTAATAGAACTAGTGAGCTTAAATTCTTTTGACGTGCGTAAGACAAAGCCGAGCATTTTTAATGCACGGCAACAAACGACCTCTATATGGTAATGAAAATCGAGATTTGCACAAAAAGAATACCCCAGTCTTTCTTCTCAGTAACAATGTTGATGTTTGACCCATTTATCAGGTACGTGTGGTTAATAATATTTCTATTATGGGCAAAAGACATAGATTGACATTTTCCTATATTGAAGCTTAGTCCCATAGAATTGAACCACTCAACAAGAACATCGAGCTCACTTTGGAGAGTAAGACAATCAGTTACTGACTCAATTATTCTGAAGATTTTCAAATGGTCAGCAAATATAAGGAACATAGAATCTGGGATAACCAATTTTAGACCATTAACTAACAGAGAAAACAACAACGGGGATAAGTGCCCCCCTTGAGGAACACTTGAAGATAACACAGATTGCTTCAGATTTCCATCCTAGAACTTTAACTCATTGTACCCTACAAGATAAATAAGATTTGAACCAAGATAAAGATAGAATTAACAGATGGCTGAATACACCTCAAAACAATCAGTTCGAAGATTTTAGCAATATGATTTTGGATAGTAATAGGCCTATAATTTTTTACATCAGTTTTATCACCAGTCTAATATACGGGCGTGACTGAAGTAATCTTAAACATAGATGGGAAAGTTCCCATGTCAAGTGAGCGACGAAATATCAACCATAATATATTATTATTATTATAGTATTATTAATTTTATAAAGAATTAATTATTACTTATTATGTACAAAATCAATTAATATCTAGTAAATTGCAAAACATCAGAAAATTGTGCAGATGATTGTTTTGTAAAAATCATTAAAATCGTACAGTTAGAAATTAAGTTAAAATGCTAACGTTTTAATGAGAAATTATGTTGAAACATGGAACCATGGCGGCCGATCAATTTTTTTCCAATTAATTTCCTGTATCTCATACTTCTTCTTGTTGAAGTTTCTATCTGTTTCGGATGTTGGAATATATTGAATATTGTTTCTCTTTCTAACGATGAACGAAATAGTTCAATTAATGTTAATATATTAAACCTGTCCCGGAGATTTTTTAGCCACAATATCCTTCGTCTACCAGGACTTCTCTTGCCTTCTATTTTTCCTTGAAGTATAAGTTGCAGCAGTCCATATTTATTATTATTTCTTATTATGTGACCCAGATATTCTAATTTCCTTGTTTTTATAGTCTTTAGTAATTCATTTCCCTTTTGCATTCTTTGTAATATGCACACATTCTGATACTCGATCTGACCATGAGATATTTAGGATATGACGGTAAAGCCACATTTTCAATGCCACAATTTTCTTACTAAATGTCTCAGTTAATGTCCATATTTTGGCATCATATAATAAAATAGGAAAAATATAACATCTTAATATTCTGATTTTAGTATCCAATGAAAAATCATGACATTTAAGTATCTTAGACATTTTTACGAATGCCCCTCTGGACATCTCAATCCGGCATTTAACTTCCATCTCATGTTCCCAGTCCTCGTTTACCCATGTGCCAGGATATTTATACTTTTGATTTTTGAACCTTTTATATTTGCTGTCCCCTAATTAATAGTTATTACTTACTGCTTAGTATTTAAAAAAAACAGAAAAGAAAGAAAAATTTAAAAATAAGACATTTAAGTATTTAATTCACAATTAATAACAATTAATTCCTTTAGAAAACATAATTATTGAAATAAAAATTACATCATAAATATTTTGTAAAAAATATCTTATAAAAACAGCTACTGAAATATAAAACTATATAAAGAGAAAAATAATTTTAATGAAAATAAAAACTCTTAATGAATTTTAAGCCAAAGAACACTTGATCTTGAAGCAACAACTATGACTTTCATGTTTTCAAAATCCATAATATCCAACTTCCTTATCTGTCCAATTTCTAATTTATTTTCAAATAACTTGTTTTTTTCTTTAAGGTTAATTAAATCATCCCAACAACGTAACCAATATCCCAACAAATAACCACTTTGTGTGCCTATAAATAAAATATTGGTATATATATATACTGCAGTCGCTTTGATGTATTTACGGTTTAACCATGAATTATTTTTGATACATAAATTATTGTAAATGCCATGAATTATAATATAATTATTAAACCGACTAATAATCACCCCATGCACTACTGAGGTAAACATAGCAGAACCAAGATAACATTTGTGTCCAGCGACAACATTGGTATTGTTTGAGTGCCATTCATACCATGTTTCTCGAACCCAACAACATGTATTTAAATGAATATTAGTATCCATATCAATAAGATTGCCAGTATAATATCCAATAGGAAATCCATGAAGTACTTTATTAGTTGTTGTGCTATGTAAGGGACAAATATTTTTGGACATTATGTTGAGATTATTTAAACTGAATTCTTCACCTTCATTATTAATTTTCTGTTGAGGAATAAATGTCAATAGTGAAAACATATTGTTAAGTCCTGATAGTTCATTCACTTTAATAATATAGGCATCAGTCTTTTTCTCGTTTTTTAAAAGAGATAATGAATACTTAAAATTCTGAAAAACAACTATAACATCAAAATTGTGACAAATTATTTTTTCTATCACATTGTACTCCAAAAAATGATGTTCTGCTATGCATGTAATTCTAAAACTAGAATACTGCCATTGAAGCCAATTTTTGTAGAACTGCTCACATTCAATTTCTGAGAGTGAATCCAATGAAATAGAAACATGGAGTTTTTTATTTATCAGATCAAAAAAATACTTTTTTGGTATTTCTTCCAGACAAATTTTTTTCCATAGCTTATGGTAGCGAACTACATTTTCAATAATAGCATTACACGTCTTTGATAATAATTTGTATTTTAGCAATGTTATTCCATCAAAATAATAAACAATTTTTTCCATTAACTCAGGTGGAAGGTTTAGTTCACTATTACTTTGTGTTGGAACGAGTTTTAAAATATCTTCCCTGTATACAAAGAATAAAAATGAAAGGATTAACAAAAAATCATAAATTAATGGTGTTCTATTAGCTAAATTAATAGTAATAAAGATGTACAAGACAGTTTTTGTTCTGGGGATCGAGATTGATTACCACTAAAGGGTGTGATTTGTTTAAATCTGCTAAAAAAATGAAAACACATTTTGTCTCAACTAGAAAACTCACTTACTGACCTACTGATCCAAATAAATTACCTAATCTTATTGACTTCTTTGTAATGAGTGTAGTTTTATCAAATTATACAGAAATAGGTCTAATAGAGCTAACATCAGATCACATATCCGTACTTCTTTCATTTAGCTCCAATATAATAGTAAAACAAAATAAACTTCCACAACAAGTAAAAGAACAAATTGGGATCTATTCAGAAGTACTCTCAAATAAATAATAATTCTTTCCACCTAACTATAGGTAGGTAACCATAATAGGCGATATTGAAATTACGATACAAAATTTTACCGACATTATTAATGCTGCAGAAATAGCAACTCCGACGATTGCAAGTGGTAATTTCCAGATTTATCTATACACTGGAAAAAAGAAATCTAGTTCAACAAAAACGTCAAGCAAGAATATGGCATGTTACACATCACCCAACAGATAAAACCAAATAAACAAATAACTATGTAAGCAAAATACTTTATGATAAAATCAAAGGAATTAAAAATGAAACGTACAAATTATACTTAAGTAAAGTGTTTTCTCTGCAACATATAAAACCGATTAATGATTATGGAAATCCACAAGACACATAAAGAGACCTCATGGTTATCCACTAACCCATCCACAAGGAAGATGGTACCTGGGCTCGCACCGATCAAGAAAAAACCAAAATATATGTTACAAACCTTAAACGTGTATTTTTACCAAATGCCAAAGATTCTGAGCTTCATAATGCCAACAGCTCAATGCATCTCGTGAAATAATTTTAAAAGTTAAAAGTTGCCAAAGAAATAGATGACAACATAAATCCAAAAAAAAGGGACCAAGCTATGATGGTGTTAGTCCTAAAATACTCAAAAACCTTCCAAAAAATGCCTCTTTATGCACATATACAATATTATTTTCAGGAGTATGTTCCTGAACAATGGAAACGGGCATAAGTGATAATGTTGCTCAAACCAGGAAAACCACCTGAACATGTTACATCATATCAACCGTTATCACTTCTTCCAAGTTTGTTAAACTTTTAAAGAAACTCCTACTCAAACGTCTTAAGCCAATCATAGAGGAAATATAAATAATACCCGAAACATCAGTTTGAATTCCGCAATACACATTCGAAAATTGATTAAGTTCATTGTGTCACTAATGTGATAAACAAAGTTCTTGAAGTAAAAATATATTGATGTAGCTCAGGCTTTTGACGAAGTCTGGTTTAAAGGATTTCTCATTAAAACACATGAACAATTGCTACATACTTGATGTGCAATTTTTGAATCATACCTGACCGATCGTCAGTTCCGAGTCATGCATAAAAAAGCAATAACCGAATGGAAAAATATATCAGCTGGAGTACCACAAGGTAGTGTTTTAGGATGTATCTTGTACATACTCTATACAGCAGATATACCAAAAGACGACAACACAACAATAACAATGTTTGCCGACGATACGGGAATTTTAACAACAAGTAAGAATCAGCTAACTGCAACATTTGCCTGGACGAAACGATGGAAAATTAAGATAAATGGCAATAAATCAGTGCATGTAAACTATATGTTGCGCAAGACAGAAAACACCCAAATAGTATTGAATCAAACAATAATCATGTAAAAAGATTCAGCAAAATACCTAGTTATGTACCTTGACTCTCAATTAAACTGGAAACACTATGTCCGGTAGAAAAAATTGCAAATTAAAGAAAAAACCAATCTGGACCTATGACAATAACTGTGGGGTTATGTTGGTAAATCTAACATTGACGTAATACAACGCTGTCAAAACATCATCCTTCAGACCATCCTGCAGTCTACAGGTTTGAAAGAAACGACTCAATTCACCGAGATATGATATTATCCATAGTATTAAACGAAATGCAGAGGGTTGCTCACAAACATGAAACAACGATAGATAATCATATCAATACAATGGCCATTCAACTATTAGACAACTCTAAGGACATTAGACATTTCAAACATCAGAAACCATATAACTAATTTTAAGAATTTAAATTAAGGTAGGAGCTACTTCATTGGAAGTGCAACTTCATTATCGTGTAGTATATATTAATATTTAGTATTTAAATGTATATAATTGTTAAATATATTTATAAAGATCCTTGGGTCATTTAAATAATAAAGTCCCAGGGCATTAGAAAAAAAAGAGAATTTTTATGAAAATATTAATTTCAATTACCGTGATGGTGAAATAGATTGCACATCATTTAAATCACTCCATACTCCTAGTAAATGTTGATAAACATTGTCAGCTTTATACAATTTTGATACTAATTCTGAAGCAACTAAATCAATTTCAGACATGACTTCTTACTATTTCACCTAAAAATTAAAACAACTTTATAATCTTGAAAAAGTAATTATATCCAAAGTAATTTGAATTTAGCCAAATCCCATTTGTAAGGAACAGCAGTCAATAATATTTTGCAAAACTTACATTAGCAGCTATTCAAGTGCAGTGCACAAACTCAGTGTAGGTACTAGAATATATTTTCATTGGTAAACTAAATCAAACTCATCACCGCAGCAAAACAGATGAGTATGTTAACCAACTATAGTGTAGGTACATAAAATATCTTTCTTATTAATATTAATGGACACTCCAAGATATTCCGGGCACAGTTGGCAAGTGATAATCATTGGTCAATGACTATGAGCATACACAGCTATAAATGATTAAATAATTATGTTATGTCTTAATGCAATTAGTTCCTATTATGAAACAAGGTAATAATTTAAATTCACTAAACTACTAGCAAAAAATAAAAACTACTTACAGTACTTCGTCTTTCGGTAAAATTTTTCAAGAATTGACGGCGTTGACGCCTTAATGGGTAACGACGTAGTTAATGGCTTATAAATCCTATACAATATTTAATAATATCTGCCAGTAACAATATTTTATTGTTTATTGTTAGGCGTCCCACGTCAAGATAACACATATAGTAGATAATAATAAATTATTAATTAATAAATTTATTATCAGCTATGAAATCACCACAGATTATAATCCATGATTACCCATGTATCTCGGTGTGACGGTGGCCAAGGTGCATCAAGCCAATTAATAGCCATCAATACACCTATTATTAGTTATTTATGTTCTAGACCATTTATTAATGTTTATGGTCTATGTTTATGTTACAGACCTAATCATAATATCGTCACAATTTAAAATTGTAATAACAATAATAACTAATAATAATATTATTTATATATAATATAATAATATTTATTTAATCTGGTCTGTGATAATTATATTAGTATTATTAAGATAATATTATCTTGAATCGTGCTGTAAACTCTGACTATGTTCGGGCCTACGGAACTACAAGTACAAGCATACATCACGATTAAAGATATAATATGCATATTTTATCGTGATTCTTGATGTACATTATATTATAATATTATATAATATTGTTCTTTGATTATAGTCATTAGTCCGTCCGGCGCCAACAACGTCAACGTCGTCAACAATAGCGCGGCTTCAACATCTTTAAACGTGAATAACAGTCAACACTATCACGGTAAACAGAAGCGGGACCAAGATATTAATATATTATTATCATTGTAGGCAGATGTCATTTATTATCTGTATGGATGTTATTATCATATAATCTGTGTTATTATACTATTCTATCTACCGTGACCACGACCAAGGTTCAAAGATAACCTCAATATGGCACGATCGCGGCGTCTGTTCCATGGAAATGTTCAATATCAAAATGGACGTCTCCCCTGTATCCCGTTTGTTTTGATTCTCGCGTATGTGGTGTATGCGAATCGCAAGTCTCAACAATCTCTCTCTCTTTTCAACCAGTTTATCTGCGCCAATTTCACCGCGCCCGGCCCTGTCGACGGGTTACCTGCTGAACTACATCCGACAATTCCGTGTTTTGAGATCCGTTCGCTACTTCTTGTCAACGGGCTCCGATGATAATTTAGTGCGCCGTATTGTGTATTTGGTGCGCACAGGTCTCCGTAACCCTACGACAACCCACAAACGATAAATGGCTACGACTACTTTGCCGTCCGGCGAACCCGCGCCCGAAGACACGTCCTTGTATCCGATTGCCGTGCTCATTGATGAGTTGAAAAACGAAGACGTACAGGTATGTGTTTAGCCCATACATCCCTAGTGAGTAGAGTGCCCCTTGTTACAATAGAAACGCAATAGTTCGTTTATAAGACATGTCTGAAGGTTATTGAATTTGGCTTTGTCGATAAATTTCTGTCTACCACTAAACCATTAATCAATTGCTGGTCGACTGATTAAAAATCTCCATAAAACTTTTGACTATGACAGCCGTCTTAATTTTATTGTTAAATGGTAAGTTATTACATTTTTTAACTTCTTACATGCTGGTGAATTACAATTAGCATCTTATGAATTCTATAATACAATACATGGTGTTGCTGGTACGCTAAACTATTCATGTTTGTTGTCTTAGATATTGTTTATTGTTAGCTGTTTTAGTTAATTTCTTTGTGGACTAATGACAACATGTAGATTATATGCATTTTCAAAAGCTAGGTGTGTATTCTATTGATCAATTAAATAGTTGATTTATTTTTACAAAATATCTTTTTCAATAGGTAGTTGTCACATAACAAATTATTCAGACAATGTTTTTTCATGGTTAAAGTTGACATACAATAAAAAAGTAAACAAATATCTTAATACAATGTATTTAAATTTAATTTGTTGATACCAATGTACAATTTGAAATGTAATCAATTTAACAATTTTAAATCTTGATTAGGTAGTTAAATTAACATTAAGTATGCAACAATATATTTGAGATGCTATTTCATTAAAAAAATTTGGTAACGTAAGCATGCATGTATAGAAACTGAAGAAATGTCTGGTAATTTAATATTAAAATAAAATTTCAAAGGTATTTGTTATGAATTATTATTTCTAAAAAAATATGAGTAAGATAAGAGACATTGACTGATTCATATTAAAATAATAATTTTGTATTACAATGCTGTAGGGATACCAGATATATTTATTAATATATATTTTAATTTCATTAGTTACGTCTGAATTCTATCAAGAAACTTTCTACAATTGCTTTGGCTCTCGGTGTTGAACGCACTAGAGTTGAGCTTATTCCATTCTTAACTGAAACTATTTATGATGAAGATGAAGTATTATTGGCACTTGCTGAACAATTGGGAAATTTCACCAATTACGTTGGAGGACCAGATTTTGCTTATACATTATTGGTAATAAATTAGAAATTAACATATTAACCATAATAAATATAATGGATCTATCAACCATGTTCTCTTAGCCTCCATTAGAATCATTGGCTACAGTTGAGGAGACTGTTGTTAGGGATAAAGCAGTTGAGTCACTACGTCAAATAGCAGCGTCTCATTCGCCTGCTGATCTAGAAAATCATTTTATTAATCTTGTCATTCGACTAGCATCAGGTGACTGGTTCACATCACGTACATCAGCTTGTGGTTTATTCTCAGTGTGTTATTCTCGTGTTAATCCAATGATTAAGTGTAAGTATTAACAGGAAAATTTTTCATGTATTAGGTATCAAATTAAATTAAAGGTTTTAAGTAAATATTAGTATTTTTAAAATATCATAATAATTATAGTATTAATACTATATTATGATATAGTAATTTGTTAATTGACTACTGAAATTAAATGTGTTAAATATTATTTCTACTTTGTTTAAAATTATATACATTGTCAGTTTCTGCTAATA
Source organism: Chaitophorus viminalis (assembly GCA_025469195.1). Classification (NCBI taxonomy): domain Eukaryota; kingdom Metazoa; phylum Arthropoda; class Insecta; order Hemiptera; family Aphididae; genus Chaitophorus; species Chaitophorus viminalis. Next base: position 20,274 of record JAIPRK010000732.1, on the reverse strand, counting down.
AATGTTTATGTATTGAATGTCATTAAAAAATTGGAATAAGTAAATACATTAAATAACTTTAAAATTGTATTTAAAATATGGATTTTAATTATTGTGATAGTTTTGATTCTCATAAATGTTATCCAATTAATTATCATTCTTATATTTTAATATTTAACAATTCAACACTTAAAACTAAAATAGTTAAATCATTTTATCAAATTTTATAAAAAATATTTTTATAGCTGAATTACGTAATTACTTCCGTAATTTGTGTCAAGATGATACTCCTATGGTACGAAGGGCTGCTGCTGGAAAATTAGGTGAATTTGCAAAGGTTGTTGAATTAGATTCTTTAAAAAATGATCTTATACCAATGTTTTCATCACTTGCTCAAGACGAACAGGTACTGATTATAATTTTTTTTATTATAAAATTGTTTTATATATATTTAATTTTTTTTTCACATAGGATTCTGTTCGGCTTTTGGCTATTGAAGCTTGTGTTAGTATAGCTTCATTACTTACACATGAAGATGTTAATGATTTAGTGATGCCGACCTTACGCTTATGTACTTCAGATAGTTCTTGGAGAGTTCGTTACATGGTTGCTGATAAATTTACTGAGGTATTTTCTTAAATAATATCTAGAGTTCATAATTTTCTTTGTGACTAGTTCTAAATTATCTAAGATAATATTGTCAAATTTCTGATGTATTTAATTCTAAAAAATGTATGTTAAGCTTTTACGTGCATTGAATTAATATATAAAATCCAAAATATTATTGCACTTGAATTATTTAAAATTCTTACTCTGATAAATATTCTGCATTCAGTGATTACACATTTACAGTATTAGTCTGTTAATAGATATTGACTTATAGCTTTCCATCAATCAAATTATTTATATTAATTTTTAAATTTTTTTTTTTTCTTGTTTTATGTTTGCTTCAATAACGCTTGATTATTTATTTATTTTAAACTTGATTATTGATTATTTAACTCAACTAGTAGTCTAAACTATATTTTATATAATATTATATTTCTTAATCTTAGGTAAATAATTCACAGTTATAATTCAAAAAGCTTGTAATTATAACTTAAACTATTTATAATTTATAAAATTATTATTTTAGTTACAAAAAGCTGTTGGACCTGAAATAACTCGCGTAGACTTGGTACCAACTTTCCAATCATTATTGCGTGACACAGAGGCTGAAGTGAGAGCTGCTGCAGCCAATAAAGTGTGTGAATTTTGTCGTAACTTATGCCCTCCTGTTGCTTCTGGTGCTTTATCAAATGATCCAAATGCTGCACAATCATCAAATGCAGTTGACTCTGTTATTATGACGTCCATTTTACCTGTCGTCAAAGGGTTAGTTGCTGATACTAACCAACATGTCAAATCAGCTTTAGCATCTGTAATAATGGGATTATCTCCTATTCTTGGAAAACAAAGGTAATTATTTAATTACTTAGAATTTATAATGTTTTAAAAATATGTATATTTTTCATTTAGAACACTTGATCATTTGTTACCATTATTTTTAACTCAATTAAAAGATGAATGCCCTGAAGTGCGTTTGAACATTATATCTAATTTGGATTGTGTTAATGAAGTTATTGGAATTCAACGAGTAATACATTTATTTTTATTCAATATTTTAAATTTTTTACAAATATTTCGATTGAATATGCATGTTATAGTTTTATTTTGTATATAACATTTGTAGCTCTCCGAAACACTTTTACCTGCTATTGTTGAACTTGCTGAGGATCCTAAATGGCGAGTTCGTTTAGCAATAATTGAATACATGCCCTTATTAGCAAGTCAACTAGGAGTACAGTTCTTTGATGATAAACTCAATAGCTTGTGTATGACATGGCTTATTGATCATGGTAAATTGAATTATATATTTTTAAAGTGTAGCTTTTGTTTATGTTTTATACACAATATATTTTAACCTGATATCTAATATTTATTTAAATCAAATTTAATATTTATAATTGTCCATGGAGATATTTTGGTTGTTGCAAATGAGGTATACATTATGGTAATAATTATTAATTAATAGTTAATTTTTGATATTGCATTGAGTTTATTACAAATTATTAAAGCCATTTAAATCTTTAAATTTTCTAAAACATAAAAAAACTACCTATAGTTTTATTAATTATTAGTCATACTATCAAATGCTATTTTGTTGTTACTATAAACCATTGTAATACTGTGATTGTACCTGATTAAAGTGTACTTTTTATAATTATTTTCATTCCTTTTTTTTTATGTTAAGGTTAAATAAATATTTTATCTATTAATATTGTTTTAGAAATATTTCTTGGTAAATATTTAATTTCATACTTTAATTTAAATAGATATTCTATTTATTAATTTTTTGAAATTTGTGCTAAAGTAGTTTTACTGTACATTCTAGTATTTTAACTTATTGTTTTTTTTATATATTTAAGTATAAAAAAATTAAAAATATATTATTTAAAATAATTGTATACAGAAATTCATTAAATAATAGATAATATAATTGTATTAAGTAAGTTGAAAACTTAGCCTTGAGTATTATTAATAGTGTATATTCTGACCGGTTTCCAATTTAAAATTCGCCATCAGGGAAATTCCAGTTAAAAAATTAATATTGTGACTATTAATAAAAAATTAAATAAAGGTATACATTGAGAAAAAAAGGTTGATTTACGTATACATAATTTATTTTAAGAGAACACTACATCCGCATGTGTTGTCTCTGTCCTACAAATGTACAGCATAGCAAATTTAAAATATTGTAAACATCTGCTAGAAGACGTACATAGTGTTATTCACTTTAAGTTGGTTAATATGTCAGATTACTCTAATAACACAAAATTGGTTCTATTAGATGCAGATTTGCTATGTTGTACATTTGTAATACGGAGACAATTAATGCGGATGTGGCGTCTTCTTAATAGGAAAAATTATTTAAAATGAGTTTCTATTAGACATGGATATATTAAGAAATATAAATTATTTGTTTATTATTATTATCTAAAACGTATTGATATAAGATATCATTTTTAATATTGGCTTGTACATTTAAAATTTTATTAATATTGTGTATTAAATATTTCTTAGTCTATTTTGATATCAAAATTTATAATATGATTATTTTCTGTAATATGTTTAGCCAAACTTGAATTGGGAACATTCTTTTTTTATTTAGTTTGTGTTCTTTGTGTCTAATTTTATCATTTCTTTCAATGTTTTTGAATTATTATTTTTAGTTTATGCTATAAGAGAAGCAGCCACATTAAACCTGAAAAAGCTAGTGGAGAAATTTGGGGCTGAATGGGCACAAACATCTGTTATACCTAAAGTTATACTTATGGCTCGAGATCCAAATTATTTACACCGAATGACTTTCTTATTCTGCATTAATGTATGTGTGACTATGTTTGACATTCACAATTTGTTATTTTTAATTTAATTGTTATTTATATTAATTTTTAGGAACTTGCTGATGTATGTGGTCCAGAAATAACTGCTAAAACGATGTTACCAACTGTTTTATCAATGGCAAGCGATAGTGTAGCTAATGTACGTTTTAATGTTGCCAAAACACTTCAGAAAATTGGACCAATTGTTGCACAATCGTATGTTTATTCATTAATTTATACTTATTCATATCATATTAATCTTATAATTGTATTAATAATTCTTGTATTTAGTGCTGCGGTAAAATCTCAAATAAAACCTGTTTTGGATAAATTAAATACAGATACAGATGTGGATGTCAAATACTTTGCAGCTGAAGCTATGTCAATAATTGCGTGTAACTAATATGATTTTTATTGTTTATGTATAATATCTATCACCCTAATCAACACCCAAATTAATTATAACATTGTTACAGCTTGTGCATTTTTTCCCTTCCCCAATTTACATAAATGATTTTTTTAACAGTAATATAAATATAATATTTATCATTTTTGTAGATTATTTATTCAAATTTCAAAATCAACATCATTATAATTAAATATTTTTAAGACTTAATCATTTTAAATTATAAAACAATTAGATATACCATATAATTAATATTTATGTTATAATTTTAAAAAAAATGTTTGTTGCATAATATTAGTTATGATTAAACATTTTTTGTTGATTTTAGTTTTGAAAATTTGATTGATAAATTACAATTAAATTTTAATTTCGGTGTTTATAAATTATTGAATGGAAACCATAATCATTATATTTACAGTTACTAACTATACAATATTTTTTTTTACAATCTATATTAATTTGATTGTATGAAATTTTAGTGGTATCAAAAACTATTAAATCAAATCAAATGCTAGCATTAACATCTGTTTGGCTAAAGTTAATTGATATTATATAAATATGAATATGGTATAAATTATTATCAATTAGTTTAAAATATGAGATCTACTAGAAATGTAAAAGTGATTCCATATAACTATTCTAGATTATACATTAATTTAGTAATGTATTCAAATATATTATTCTTTTGCCCAACTTTAAAAATGTTTTAGTTTTATTACCTGTACCTTTCTTTTAAATAAATTTAAAAAAAAAGAAATTCATATGTAGTCTTCCTTATACACCATACAACATACAATTATTTCAAGTAAATTTTCTTTCTGACAAACATATTTTGTAATGCATACATGATTCTAACACAAATATCTGTAAGTAGGCTTGTAACCCGGTGCCAGTCTCATGTTTTGATTATGACAAATTTCATTTAATTTTTTGGTTGGGTAGAACCTTAAATATTTTATTTTTGCATTTGTGATTTATTGTGTTCAAAGCACTAGTTTTTTGTCAGACAGATACTTGTATGGCTAAACATTTATAATTGTTTGGTTGGTAGGTGGTGATTAGTTGTTGGTAATGTCTACTTTTGATGCATTTTGGTGTGCCTGGTGGTAACTGCATGTATTCTTATTTTTCCAGTATTTTTTATGAAAGAATAAGCTTTATTTTATCTTACAATTTTTAATTAGTATTAAAAATTACTTAAATACATAATAATTATTTAAACTTGTTATAGTTAATCTATACATTTTTATGACAGTTTACTAAAATCTTGTAATAATGTGAACTTTTATGTCCCAAATATAAGAGTTTGATTTTTGAAATTGGTATTAAATTTTTTAACGAGATGTTCAAAAATTCATGATATTATTTATTATTTTTTTTTACTTGACCATGCTTTAATGAATAATAATATATAAGTACCTAAAAAAATGTTAGCTTTGCTATTACAACTAAAATGATAAATACTGAGTTTAAATCCCATATCAGAGTTTAAAAAAAAACCAGCACATATCATGGTAGGTATTTATAATAAACCATAGATAATCAGAACTGAACTTAAGCGAATTCATTTCCTATTCTAACAAATTATTAACAAACTCACTATATCACTACAAACTAAAGTGGTGCTGAATTGCACTGAAAACAAGTTAATACAGACACTTCCTTCAATAGTCCCAGAATATTTAGTAATTATTTTAGCCTGCTATAGGTACGTATACCTAGTGAAAAGTAGTAAAATATAGTACTACTGAACTAATAGCCTAATATGTACTATAACTAACATATTATCTTTATGGTATTATTGATCTCGTTAGTTGCAGTTGCGGCGGCGAAACTGTCATCCGGGCACCAACTGTAATTCTATGCCTAATAAAACTATAAAAGATGTGAATATACTCAAACGTATATTTTAGCTAGGTATTAATTATTATAATACAAAATTGTCCATCAATGATCTTTGGGGTGTCTGTCGAGTATATGTGGTAGTTCGTCACCCCGTTCTCATACCTACGACGTCGAATTCTTCCAAATATACACTGTTAAAATTGTTTTCAATACTGCCAGTTACAACAGCTTTGGGCGAAAGAAGTAATTTTACTCTGAAACCATAATATAGTTATTAACAATGCACTAACAAAGTTGTACAGTCTTAGGAAAAAGTGCATGTATGTTTACTGTTTTGTATATGATGGGCAATAAGTAGATATTTCGACATTTTAAAAACTAAAGAAAAAAATGTGCTCTTCCCAAAAAAAAAAAATGTATCTTAAATCATGTTCCTTTGTAATGCGAAGACTCCTCCGTTGCATGACGGTGGACCGCTATTGCTTAGAACAGGGATTCTCAAACTTTTATAAACACTGTACCCCTTTTTATCAATAATTTTTTTTGGGTACCCCTTCTTAGTTACTAAACTAAAATATATATAAAAAAAATTTAAAGACTTACATAAATTATTATTTTATTAAGATTAAGTTATTATATACTAATATACAAATAATTTTAAAAACTATAAGCGTTTATTTTCAAAGAAATAGTGAGATGGGTGAGCTTGTTTCTGTTGGCACAGTTTATCAATATTGGGTTCTAATTTAGTTAAATACAATCTTAAATCATCTTCAACATTTAATTTATTTCTATATTTACATTTAACATAAGTTAAACTTGAAAAACCTCTTTCACATAAATAAGTGGTAGAAAATCCAACAAGAAATTTGACAGCAATGCTAGACAGTTCTTTTTGTTCCTTTCCAACACAGATCCAAAAATCTAACAATGTAGTACCAGAATTTAAGAATTTGTTTTTCATTGAGGGATCACACTCGACTTCAATGAGCTGCTCCTTTGGTTTGGGCATTCCCACAAGATAACCCGTGTCAATAGAACAAGTTTATGTCTTATTTTTATTTGTGTGCGTCCGTACACACTACACACGTACCAGTTTATCGTTAATCGCCATAAGAAAATAACGCACACACACGCGTGTCGTTCGCGGTAACGACGCAAGATTTTATATCCGAGCGTAGATGCGCCACGCGCATGACACCTGGCTTCACGTCGCGCTTTTATAATTATATATTCTACTGTCTCCTACTCGGTATAACGATAGCCTAAACAGATACGCCATTTTAATTTAAAATTCACAAATGTTACCTTGGATTTTAGAATTTTTTTCTCTATTTTAATTTAAAGGTTTGTTGGCCAGACTTGTACCCCTTAAAAAATTTCGAGTACCCCCAAGGGGTACGCGTACCACAGTTTGAGAAACACTGGCTTAGAAAATTCGCGTGGCTACGACTAATATTTAAGGGGCAACATTTAGGCAATATCTAATAACATAATAGCTGCCCGAGATCTGTGATAGTTGTAAATGATTATTGGTGTAAGTGAAATCCAATGTGGGTACCACTCACATACGTGCATGCACATGTTAATGACTCGATAACAATATAAAATTTACAATATGAACTTTATGCCAACTTACGTTTTGTCAAATTCAAATTTTTTTCAGAATCAAAATCGGACAACGTTAACTAACTTTAATTTTGTCAAAACTTAAGGTCTTTTGAGCTAAAATTGACGGCAGAAGCGTGTGGCGGCTACAAAACACTGTCAGCGTTCTTTACAGTTTACACGTCATCAGCCACACGCTCAACATAAGAGTATAAGATCATTTCATTGTAACACTAAAGGAAGCAATGTATATTGTCAAATAACCATTACAACACGTCAATAAAGTTATAATTTTAATATATTTTTCTCTACATATTAATTTTTTATTTTTAATATCAATTTAAAATACGTTTTTTTTTGATAATAAATAACTTTTTTATTAAATGGTAAATCAAAACTTGCGGGTTCCAATGAAGTCTTTTTTATTTTGAGATTCGAAAAAAATTTCTACTGCACTTTAAGAAAAACATTATATGACCGTTTGAAATTTAAATTTTTACGAAATTACATAAATTATCGATTTATTCTCTAACGACTTTAAATATTTTATTATAATTCAAAAAGTATAAGTTGTAGAAACTCCACATTTTTACAAATTGTTAATATTAGCATTTCCTTGAAGTCATATCTTTTTCAAAATATTATAATGATTTTAAGCAACTTGGAGGCATTTGAAATATTCCATTTTTTAAAATTTTTTTTTTTTTATTGTTGATAAAAAATATTTGGCTAGTACAAAATACTTGAAAATTTAATAGAAGATTCCACAGAAGTTGTTTTTACTGTCATTTCAAAATTATTTAAATAAACCTAATTATTATTTTTTATAAGGCGTTTGAAATGCTGATATTGACATAACATTTCAATTCAAATATAACATAATATTAAATAACTATATTATAATATAATATATCTATTCTAGACCAACATATCATCTCCGTTCAGAATCGTTAATCGTATACAATGATGAATGATACTTATCATTGCATTCAAATTGAACAAACCTATTGTAATGAGTCATTACTAATGACCTATCGGCTATCCTATGAACAAGGTGCACTCCATCCTCTACTGTAGTGGTGCGCAACCTGGGGGTCGCGAAATTTTATTAGGGGGTCGCCAATAATTTTACATATAGTTAAAAAGTAATTAAGTAAAGTTATTAAGTAAAAATATATTATTATACACTTACATCATTTTGGTAGGAAGGGGGGTCGTATTATCAAAATAAATAATTTTGGGGGTCGTGGATCAAAAAAGGTTGCGCACCACTGCTCTACTGCACAGCAGACTGAGACCCATCCGGTTCTTTTTCAATGCATAAGTATTGAATACCCCGTAGTATTATTATTGTTGGGTAACTTTTGAAATTGCGATCGTAATATGACTAGAATAGTTTTAAATTTTGGTTCGTTCAATATTTTATACTTAAGAAACATAAAATTGACGTTATTTCATTGTAATATTATTAAAGTGTGACCTAAAAACTAATGTGCCAAATTTGATCACTGGCGTGCCCAAAGACCCTCTTGCAAAGTTGCAACCTCTTAGTTGCGTCACTGGGTGTGTATGAGTATGACTATATTGCACATTTACGCTAGAACATGTTATTAAACATTTCTTAATTGTCCAATAATAATTATTCTGAATTGTGTTCGCAATACGTGTCACGATATTATAGTATTATTCGTCATCATAGTAATAAAGTGTGCATTTGATGACATCAAGATTATGAACCTCTGCTATGTACATTTACAAAGATATTTACATTATTGTTTACAATAAATTCTGTTTAAAATTACTATCTGCAGGACTGCAGGTTCAATTTTTTTCATATACAAATACTTTGAATCTCACTACTTACTATACTTTAATGCTTAAACTTTAAACATATACTTTTATATCAAGTACATATAGATTAAGAGTACATATACTACGTTTATACTAATACTACTTTTATGTACCTATATCAAATATGTACATTTAATACAATAGTTTTTTTTTTTTTTTATAAATAATGTATATTATTTTGAAAAGTGCTGGGGGCCCCCTCATGAACAAAATCCTAGATCTACCGTTGGCCCCAGGTATATTACGGGTTTGGATAACTATTAGGCACATTTGAAAATACGAAGAACAACTTTTTTTCTTTCTTATTATTACTATTATTACATTGTGATATTATTTATTAGTTCATTACACACACACACATTATAATATGATGTTATACTGCCGACGACTGCAACGTAGTTATGTGTACATACGTGATTAATTACATATTATTATTATTATCGCAGTGTAAAGTGTATAAATAGTATCTTCCGGATAACGTTCGTTCCGGCGAGCTAGTACATACTTCGGTCAGACAATATAATATACAGATCACGTGATATAATATACTATTACACATGTATAAATGCATTATCGTACATCATACGCGCACCGCTATAATATTCAGATCATACGATATTATTATTATACTGACGTTTATTCGAATAGCACAACGACGAAGAATCCTTAGACCTGGGCCGCCGCGCGACGAATACCCATCCGAGGACCGCACGCCATAGTATATACAGCATGTACACGCGTCTATATATATATATATATATATATATATACCAACCAATATATATATATATACACTTTTAGGTACTTACCTATACACATTACAGTCTTAACGCGGGCAGTTCGGCGCGGTGTAACCAAATGGCGATTTGTAGGTAAACGGACGTGTAATTATGTATTTAATATACGGACCTCCCGGGTTATATCTTTTTTCCTTCGCCCCCTGTCCCCCATGACCCCATCCCGTACTCCTTTACCGGATCAATTACGCGTTGTGGAATCCCGGGTACGCGCGCGCGCGCGCGCCCGCGATGACGTAGCCGGGTCGGCCGGCGGGGCCACACCCGTTCCGGGCACAGCGTACAAGGTACAACACGATCATGATTTTTGTGCGCGCGGTGATTTATCCCACGGAAGATCGAGACCCGCGATAAGCGGCAGGACCACATAATATTATATACGTATAATATAATATAGCATAAGAGTGTACGGCGCAACGGTTAGCGTGCGAGAGTATAATATACAGTACAACATATACGTGTATAACATATAGCTGCAGTTGTTTGTTCAAGGGGGCTCCGGCGTCCATTAAGACGTCTTCTTCGCTACACGTATTTTTATAATGTACACAAGGTGCACTCGTCCAGTATGTATATACACATATCATTGTGTAGCCGTGTAGGTATGAACAGCGACCGTGTATACGGAGCGCGCGGTTGTCAATTAGTGACGCTGTATCGTTTTCCGACCACTGCAGTCGGTCATGTGTTGTACACACGAACACATATTTATATATACAATTGTACATATATAACACACACACACACACACACACACACACAGGCGCGCGCAAACTTATAACACACACGCGGCTTTGCGGGACATATCAAAAGAAGATACATCGCGATCGCGCTTATTTATATATATGTATACGTGTAGACACTGTATACCACCCGCAGTAGCATTCCAAAACCGTCGGACATTCCAAACGAGCATTGATATTTGTACATGTACTCGTATGTATGTATGTATGTATGTATGTATGTATGTATGTATATATTGTACGCGCTATATACGTACATGATATATATAAATATAATATCCTCTCCGCACCCGGTGGACCCTCCATGTAGCTGCGCGACCATCCCCCCGACCCAATCGTATAAATACATCTACAGCACATACGTCATTATATGAGTGCGTGTGTGTTTTTCGACTCGGCTGAGACAAAGTCCGAACACATTTGATCCGACCCGGCTGATAAGACACTAGTTATATTATTATGTTTGAAACATATATTTGCCGACACAATAAAATTAGACACACCCCGGGTAGTCCGATCACGTATATAGCAGTATAGTAGTGAAATTCTTTCGCCCGGGGATGAAAACCTAAACACACAATTCGTGTAATTGTTGTTATCCACGCCGTCGTCGTGGGTATTACTGCGGTTAACGTCGACCACCGTTGAGGTCGTCGAAAGATATGTGTGTGAACCGCGGGGGTATATAGGGCCGAAGAGGTACGTGCGTCCCCCGGTCACTTTATCGTTAAGTGCAGCACAGTAGTAACATTACATGTTACAAACAGAATGTGGTATACATATGTATATAAGATTCAACGATTGGAAATGGTTTAACGTAATGTTTTGTTAAACTTTCATTTGGTTCACGGTAGATAATTATTGTTTTTGTCTGTACAAAATTGTACGAGTCTATCGCTTCTTTAATTTTCTGAGTTCATTTAATTCCCCTATACCATTGTATCCGTCGCTCTATGCTCCTATACTAATGCATTTCAATCACCTAAAATAATGACGGTTTCTCCTTGAGCTCTTGTCTTAAGTATGACATCTATTTTGTAGTACACTTCTTTAATCTCATCGTCATATACGTTGTTATTGGCATGTTTATTTGATTAACCGTCGCGTTTGTTGGGTAAGTATTTATTTTTAACATGATGATTCTGTCAATGCATTGATATAAGAAGCCCATAAAAAGTTTATCATATTTTCTGTTCATTAGAAAGCCTACACCACGTATGTCTATCGTTTGAACAAATTTATATTCGTCGCTCCAGAAATAATCGCATTCAGGGTATCTTATCTCATTTACTCTAGAAATGTCAATAAATATAAGAATGTCAGTATTTTCATTTCCAATTTAAGATTTTCACATTGTCCAAGGGATTTTACGCTCCCGGCACCAATAATTTTGTATCTCTATACTTTTATGTCTCTCAAGGTAGTAGTAGTATCCAGTATCCACTGACCACTCGAATATTCAAATGAAAGACTATCTTATGTCCAGATGTTTTTAAACTGAGTTGCAATTCATGCGGTTCATTTTGCAAATCCTAGGAATGTTAATGTGTTTGTGGTTTTCTATTTCCTTCCACATGGCAGTACTGTAATCGTGGAGATATCTGTTCCGTTTGGCCTCCACTTGCATCCAGTATTAAACGAACTGCTACTCTCATCCAATCACTTTTAGCTGTTGGAAAATACCAAATATGAAATATATATACATATAGAATTGGCATTTTCTGGTTATTTTGTTAACTTGAATGAATTTAAGCATATTAGTACATTGTATGGCTTGATAATAACTATACAACTAATTTATAATATTATCTAAAGATGATTTATTCATATTTTGTCTTTGATTTAAAAGATAGTTAGGAATAATGAAAATAGGTATTTATTAAAATACTACAACTTATAAATTTATTTTTGGTTGGTTATACTTAGGATTAAGAAGTGTTCCATGTAATGTATAAAGTATAGATAATAAATTAATAAAAAAAAACTTCAATAAAAGTTTAAATCATTGAGTTTTTCTCGCGTAAAATAACGTCTCGGATTACTGTGCGCCGTGCAACACCGGTACGGCGGTACATCACCGTTGAATAAAGTATTTCCATGTCGATTGTTACTCGTTTTATTCTATTGACGTTGATAATATGTTTCATTTTAATTAAACTGAATTCTAACAAATTTTGATGATAGATTAAAATGAATAATTTCTGAAAATATTTATAGTTTAATTTCATTCTTAAACGTTCTTGAACGTTTATAGTGAAATAGTGTTTAATTAAATTATTTAATAGTGTAACAGTGAACCGCTGTAATCGAGAAGCTAGATTTAGATTCAAACGAACCAGTAGTGGCAAAAAATATATTTACGTCCGCAATTACATCGTTTTTACATTAAGGTTAGTGCTTTATACTTTTTACTAAGGACCTATAGGTACATATAGGGTAATTTATGTACCGGGAAGTAGCTTGACAAAAGGGGTTTTAATACGCGTAGGTATGGGCGCAATGGTTAAATTCGTTACAATTTATTTTACAGTTATTGTAAAATATAACAATAAATAACAAATACCCACCTACATACATGTATAAGTACCATAAAATATGAAACTTTCATTGCATCTTTACGAAAGAGTTGGGTAAAAATGATATATTGCAGTGCATTATTGTTTATAAATGTTCCTCACATCACCGTACTTTGAGGGGCTTTGTGGGTGTTATGTAGATGTAGAGCATTTATCGATAGTTTTTAGGGTTCTATTTAGTTACCATTAGGGCCAGGAAGTGGCAGGAGTTGCATATTGTTCTATATGTTTTCGATTTGTAGTAAACAATCTGAGCTATAAAATAGTGTTTACATTTCGCAAATTTCTTGATTTTCATTTGCATATCATGAATATTTACCTAATGTTTTCGAATGATAATAATAAAAAAAATATATTACATGTTATTTTTGATTTTTTAGAGTATTCATCAATAGTTTTTAGGACAATATTTAAATCCGTGTCGTACAATTAATCATTATCGAGTTTTCCGTTTTTATCCGTTTTATTTTTTTATTCTTCGTGGGTGACGGAAGTAAATCAGCGACGTATTTATAGTTTTAACGCCCCAGTTAAAGTTTTATTGCCACCTCTACATACTGCCCACCTCAAAAAAAGTGAATACTTAACGATTTTATAATTCTCATTTACTTGTTAGTATATAGGTGTTAAGTATATAGGTGTACAACTAATCTGAGCAAAAATGGAAACTTTATTTTAAAAGATGAGTTATCTTTTGTCAGTTTTGACGAAAATTAGATTTTTGAGGTTGGAAATACTTACGGTATCACTATAAGTTATGAGTCGGGGAACGAGACCTGGGGAAAAATAGTCGAGGGCCCAATCTGCGATCGCGGATTTGCATTCCGGGCCAAACCGACCCCTGCTTATATGACCTCAAAACTAGATTGTTTTAACAAGAAAGAAAAAAAAGAATGATTTTTGCGACTTGATATTTTCATCAAATCTTTAGGTATATTACCATTATATAGAAACGGTATTTTTATATTTATAGATATTTGAAATTTTCTAGATGTCTTAGTTTCTTTTTTTTTCGTAGAAATTCTATAAAAGAGTTTTGATGGATACATCATTGTAAGTTAATTTGTATACCCAACAATAATAAAGATTTACTATTCAAAGAAAAAATTGTTACCGGTGTAAACTATTATAGACAAGCCTTAAGTTGGTTTATAATTTACATTTAAAAAACCATTGTCAACTTTGATTTTAATTGCTCCTTCAAAATGTATTATGTATATAATATTAATTGTCCACACAAGAGTGTAAAAACAATTTTTTTTTACCTGTTAAGCTTCATACCTATTACCTATTGGATATTAGTTTATGGATACTTAAAAGTTAAAAGTTATAATTATAAAGAAGTTAGGAGTACTTAAGAGTCATGATGCTACAGCTATGTTGTTTAATTTATTCGGGCTTAATAAATTATGAATTATCATACATAATATGTAAAATGTGGAAAATAACGGTTATTTATAAAATTGAAAACTAATAATTTTTCTTATATGGATGTGTTTTTAAATGTTTTTATTGGATAAAAGCGTTATGTTATGACTTATATGTGTATGCGAAGAAGGAAGAGTTATGTTCATATTTTTTTTTCTCTGATCGAGAACTCTAGTAACTAGGTATTACATTTTACAACGTATGAATGAAAAATCATTATTCTACGGATAAAAGCTATTTGGCATTCCATTATGGCGCTTAGGCAAGTTTCCTTAACAGTTCATGACAATCAGTCGCGTGCTATAGATTTTATATTCAGACCACACAATAGACCAGAATGACTGGTAAAATACAGACTGGACATGCTATACGCTGTGAATCATTGATGATGGCGAAAAAAAATTTTATCGTTTTAAAATTGATTATTGTAGTACCGTAAATATTGGGTACATTGACTATATATTGGCTTCATACCGTCGATAAAATTCATATATTATTTTATACTTTTAGGAAGATATCCAATAGAATAGTTATCTCTTCATTTTACATCCACTGATGTCGAAATATTAATGCCGGGTAAAAATAATTCATACTTCGCGTCTATTATATTTATAAAAAGGAAGTATTTCGATTAAATAACTTTTTGGTGGGCATAACCGAATCGTCGTCTGCGGATGTGATAAATAATGTTAGTTTTTTATTTAAACACAAGTTGTGGTTAACCATCGCGTGAATAAAAATGAGTAATTCTGCTAAAAACCAATTAATAATTTTTTAACAATTGTAATTATACTGTGTGTTTAGTACTATTTACAAAATGTTTAAGAACAAAGAGCGAATATATAATTTATTATATATAAGTAATTATGCTATGACAAATGTTGATAATGATAAAATAACATTTTGTGAACAACTGAATAGTGGCTTAAAGTTTTAAAATGTAAAAATGTATACATTCTTGAATTTGAGAATATTTGAAACTTTTCTAAGTTTATTGTGTCGGACGTTGGGAGTATAAGTACATATGTATGCATGAGTTAAGATATAAAAATATTACCTACCTATTTACCTGTATGATATTATTTGATCAACAGCCTGAAAAAAAATTTCTGTTGGTTTATATCAATTTCTGTATAGTAGAATAGAAAAAACTGATTCATTTTAATAGAAATAGCAGTATAAAGAATTAGAAAAATAATAAAAATAAATAAAGCATAAACAAGATTGTTACAATGGGATTACGGTTATGTACTTATGTAGTTATGTCTGCATGACACATAAATACATAATAATATATATAAATACAACATACAAGATACAACACTGTACTAAAATAATTATTTAAATTCTTAGATAAAGATAAAATATCAGTTACGTTTACATTTAATATGGATAAAAGGTACATGTTTTCCTGAAATATTACTACAAACATATTATTATATCAATAATTGTTGCGTATGGTATTACCATATTGGTACAACGAATTATATAATATGCATTTATCCTACTCACAGCCATGTAGTCACTAATTATTTATTCTGCTAATTTTCAATGGGTTTTTTAATATAACTTGAGAGAAAGTTGGGCGAGGATGCTTAACTTAAACTTTTTTTCTCATCATTCATTGGTATGACGCTAAATAAATTGATATAAAAAGGTTGGGTTGACCGACTACGGAGAATAAATTTACATCAAATTATTGGTATCGAAAAACCTAAAAAAGTTGAGATGTATGGTTTTTGTTACATGAGATATTTCTGATAAGTTATTAAATGTTGTATTAAATAATCAATTTTTAAATCTTATTATTAAAAAATAAATATTGCATTTTAAAGATCTAGGATTATATATCTCAATTTTATCATCCAGGTCATATAGAATACGAATTATAAGATTATGTTGGTAGCAATTTCTTTTTGTACGGACATTGAGTTTGAATTCTGGTATGTTTGATATTATTATAAAAAAACCTTTGCACGAAATTAAATCTTAATTTAAATTTATTATATTATTTAAGAACAATTTAAAATTTAAATTGTTATTTTAAAGTTTCCAACAATATTAATAAGGTTTTTTCTGCGATAATTTTAACTAGGTACTAATAGGCACTTGCTTTACATTGCTTTAACTAGGACTAATAGGTATCTATGTAGGTTTTAATTTTTCGATTTATTGCCAATACTATTATAAGTAAATATCAATAATCTTATATGTATAAGTTAACGTATTATGATCATTAATATATGCGCTCTGTCTTGTGCACATTGAATTTTTATCAACTTTTTGGCGAATCGACTTTTTAAAATTTAAATTGTATATTTTAATTGCTGAAAATGTCATAACGTATAGTGAGGTACACCGTACACCATGTACCAAAGTGAAATGAAAAATCGCTAACTTGGTGATTGTACGCGCGTTAAGATACTAGTTTGACGTCTCTATCTCTACTGATGATCAACAAACCACCTGGATATTACAGTCTAACAAACTGGTCATGAATACGGTTTTTTGATACGTAATAATGGTCGGTTAGCGACGACGTTTGCGTATGTGACTAGAACACGAGATAGCCGAACAGTATAATATAGTGCATTATCTTGTAGGTGGCATTGCCCGAGTATGGGCAAACTGTTATTATTATATTTCCCGGTATTATTATGGTTATATACCCGCGGTATTTATGATGAATCCCATCGGAGACAACACAAATAATGGATATCAGACCATAAACAGGAGAACATATTATACTTCGTTGCCTACTATACTGTTTGCAACAGTTAAAAACGTGTTTTTATTTTTAAATTATAGCTTCAGAAGTATTGCGCCTTGAAAATACATTTAATGCAAGCATTATTATGAACATGAAGATGACAATTTTATAAACGTACACGTATTCATTTTAAACATACACACATAATAAACATAGTCCACATAAAAACAAGCCCTGCTCTCTAAACAACATTTAAACGAATCGTATAAGATTCGTATTCGTTAAAATAGTTTTTGTGTCAACACGTATAATAAATACAAAAGTTACTCGTATCGACGAAAACGAAAAAATGTTTAAATTCTTCGAAATAAAATAAAGAGTACGGTAATTATAAAAATATGGAAGTGATTAATGGTTTGATAAGGATTTTTAATTTAAGACACTTATTTAGTTTAATTTTAATATATCTGAATTAGTATTAACAATTGGTATTTCCTATTAGGTATGTAGACGAGAAAAAAGTCGTTAAGTGTTATTTTTTATTGTATTTTATTTTATATCTTACAACATATAAGATAACACTTTTATGTTCGTGTTCACAAAATATCACAAACATTTTTATTAATTTGTTTATATATTTATTCACCGTGAAATTCTTAAGTGTTATAACTATTTCGCATTTATAGTTATATTTTTTTGAGAATCAAATGTTAAGACTTGGCATTTGAGCACATAAGAGTGAGATCCATATACTTATACTTTTTATACTAGTGTATTACTAACTATATATTAAACGAATTTTAAAAATATTTAGGAAGATCGTTTTGTATATGCACTTTGGTTTTGGAATTATAAAAACAACTTAAAATCATTTTATGTTTTTATATAGTAAATTCAATCGAAATCGTTTTGGAAAGATGATTTATTATTGTATATTAAAAATAAATTATAATGTGCACAGTATTTTATGAATGATACCTAAATTGTAAACTATGTATATGACATATAATAATAATAATAATAATAAATAAAATACAATACTGGCTTGTATCGAGGTGAAGTGAGTTTCTGTATCTTGTCAGTACTTTTTGAGCATTAATTATTGTAAACGAGATTTGTTCTTATTAATTACTTTTATAATAGGTATCATACCATATTTATTAATGATTTATATGAAACATAATAATCAATATTATATTACATACCCACATGTTCTACCTCGAAAACGACCTCACTTACGCTAGCGTGTAGTTGGTGGCTCTGGTTTTTTATGAATAGACCATTTTTATATACCAAGTTTTGCTAGTATAAGTTTTCAAAAGTTTTGTTGAAAAAAAAACCTTTCATAATAATTTTGGATAGGCACATTTGTTATTTGTTTGTTAAATTCTTATTCGACATATTATTATTTCAATTTCGACACCAGATATGTAATAGGCTAGTAGCCCTTAAATAGATTGATTCACCACATATCTATGTAGTGACCATGTCGAAGATTTTTGTAGATTAGTAGGCGCTATAATATTCAAATAATAATTATAGTTATAACAATTTTTTCAAATATTTATTTGCATTCCTTTATTACAGAAAAATTCAATTCTAATAATTATGAGCGTAATTTGTTCAACATCATCACCAATGGAGATATAGTGTTTGTGCCTACTTATATAAATCTTTGTAACAGACGTCTTTTCAGAAATTTCATCCTCAAACACATGTCTCTAGTTCACAGTTTACATAAAAATCAATAACTTTTGGATGTAACTAGATATCACTCAGTCTACGTCTGTGTCACTGTCTCATTTTTTATCCTTCCACCCTCTGCATCCTACTCCCGTCTTTAATGTACAATACAACATACCCCTCTATAAAAATCAAACATTCTATTATTACTTATCCTAATTTTTTGAACACACTCCTCAAGTCAAATTTCCATACCGGAACGCTAGGTTTCGTAGATAACGTAACTATAGTTTCTAGTGGTCTAGTTAATTATTATATTATTTTTTTAATATCTCCTTTCCCCATTTTAGTTTTGACAAATGGGTTAGCATAGGTTTTTCTCAACGTTTTAACATATATTCTAATAATATCTATTTTATTTTTAATCCCTATTATTTTTAAATATCTACATTTGACATTTATAATGATAAATATAATTGCAAGTATATTAATTAAAAAGGTATTCTTTTATTTGTTTACTATAACATATTTTACTTTCACATCTAATCATCAAAGCTAATGCTGATGCAGGGGGGTATTAGAAAAATATAACACCCCCTTAGATAATTTAATGTATCTGTTACAATAATGAAACGATGACAAAAAAGAGGAAATTTTCCTAAAATTAATTTTAAGCACAAGGAGAGAAATTTCCCCAAAGTTCTCCCTTTTCCTTTTTCCTTGGAATCTTCAGAGTGTATAGATCTTTCGATAGTATAATTTGAACGTTTATGAATTAGTTTTAATTTAATAATCCATCAATAAATATTGGTGCTTCTTACCTAGAATATACATTTATGACCAGAAATCATTCATAAATACTTTATTTATATTTATTTATATAAGTTTAATGAATGAAAACTGTGGTTTTCTTGTAGACTTTATGAAACTGTGCAAGTTAAAAGCGGCAAAGTCATCCAAACGAACTGTTGACAAACAATTTTTCCGTGTTCTAAAATAAAAAAATAAAAACATTAAAAGAGCAAAATAACATTAAGGTCTTTCGTTCTATAAAAGCAAAAGCGTTTGTGTGTATGTATGTAGGTACTCGTATGTGTGTATGTATGTATGTATGTATGTATATATGTATGTATGTATGTATGTATGTATGTATGTATGTATGTATGTATGTATGTATGTATGTATGTATGTATGTATGTATGTATGTATGTATGTATGTATGT